>CAUZXS010003690.1:150000-177550 GCA_963585895.1 Sepioteuthis lessoniana
AATAAGTTCATTTGGATCTCACCAGATGAAATAACCCCTGTAATCTTAGTCAATCAAAATAAAGATTTTGTGTTTGTTCGAAACCCTTGCAAGAGAATTGCAAAAATAAAAGTAAAAGTTCTACCCATCATGATCAGCGAGATCAGAATAGTTTCGAAGAATCTTTTGAAAATATTGAAAAAAAAGATTTAGAACCATTCCAATGATTGCATGACTAAAATCGATTAAATTCATGTTTTTTTTGTCGATGGTAACACTATAGCGTCCATTTACGGCTATTATTATGAAACAGGGAAAGGAGTAGCGCCCTTCCCTACACCTTGGTGTAGTAGCTATCGAAAAGGGAGCCTTCGGGTCACCCTCGACTACGGTCGCCAACTTTACTTACTTTTATTATGAAACTATTTCCCACTGTTTATCAAAATTTCATTGCCCAGTCGGCTAGGGCTGTACAATACACCGACTGCACCTCTGCAGAGAGGTAAGACCCCCCCCTACGAGTGTCATGGATATGACACTAAACAATCTGGTGGTGAGGTTTCAGTAAAGCAGGAGGTTTGGGGAATGCGAAGCACCCCTTCGTTGCAATTGCTCCCAGGTCCACTCTGGCCCGGAGTGATAGCACCTGATAGGGCCCTATCTATAGGTTAATAGAACTAACGGCATACTTATGCTAAACTGAATTGTTTGACTAAACTGAATAGCTTAAAATAGAAATGTTTTTGACAATTAAACCGTACTTACATTTAAATTGCGTGCTTATGCTAAACTGAATTATTTGAAATGGAACTGTTTTTTTGACATTGAAACTGTATTTACACTAAACTGAATTGTTTAATATTGAATAGTTTTGACATTTAACTGTGTGTAAACAAAATCTGTACTTATACTAAACTGAATAAGAACTGCTTGACTAAACTGAATAACATGAAATAGAAATGTTTTTTACAATTAATCTGTACTCACATTTAAACTGCATGCTTATGCTAAACTGAATTGTTTGAAATCGAACTGATTATTTACATGAAAATGGATTTAGCGTTAAATAACCAACAATGGTTGATATGCCATAAAACCCAACCAACCAAGATTTCACTCTGTCTCAGTTGTTGAATCTCTCTCCTATGATTATTTTTTTTCAAGTAGCATTTAATTTTATTTGTGATATTATATTAGAGGGGTATGATTAATGGAATCAACCACTCATTATTCTTTTTATTTCTTTTTTCCTAAAGATTCTGAAAAGTTAAAACTCATTTAAAACAAAGAATTGTAAAGATTATTTGAATTTTAGTTTTATTTTTCCAAGACAACAATCGATTTAAATTTTATCATCTCATAGAGATTCAAATATATCTTTGATTTTCCTTATTCTTTAACGGGTTGTAGGAGTTTTTAATGGTGAAATAGATATTGTTGTGTAAAAATAGAATCGGCTGGGTCTGTTTGCGTTCACTTCACAATAACGCTCTTAAGAAAGGCATGAAACCATTTCCCTCCCAGCTATGAGTACATAGCAGGGATGATTAGGATTTCTAACCATAATGGTGAGCAACGAGTCAAGGAGAACAACCCTGAATTCAAAACTGTGAAGATGGCAACGAAAAACCAGTCCACGCTCTCTCCCCAAAACTGACAAAGGAAGTTGCCTAGGGCTATGATTGCCTAGAGTCCAGGAAAAGACAATCATTTTTCGTCCATCTAATATCTTTAGTGATAATAAATTGTAATTCTTGACAAAAAATTTCTGATTGTTGAGCAAAGAAAAGTTATCATGAAACCTAATTCTATTTCACTCTTTGTCGGCTTGAGGCTTAGAATACACTGACTGTATCCCCACTGCAGAGAGTAAAAGTACCCCCAAAGGGGTGTCATGGGTATGACACTAAACTACACCTAATAATGAGGCTCCTGTTCTGAAGAGCAGGTGAATGTAGAGTATCCCATCATTGCCATTACTACCAGTTCCACTTGTTCGAGTACCATCAATGGATCAAATAAATTTTTTGAAAATAATTCGTAAAATAATATGAATTTTTGATAAGTTTCAATTATTTTGAATTAAGAATAGTTACTTCGAGCTGTAGTTGTTTTTCTAAGAATTATCATTATTAGCAACTAAAAAATATATCACTGTTCGCAAACAAATTATTATTTAATAGAAATGATTACTTGAAACCATATAATTCTGTATAAATTTCTAATATTAGGTAGGATTACTCTAGGCCATCCAACCGTTATTATTAGTATTAGATAAGAATACTTGCAAAATATTCTTACTACATAAGAAACATGAATATAAACTTACTTTGTACGCAATACCCTAAACTATAAGTATAAAATAACCCCAGATGGTTGTCGATAGAATCAATTAATCATCCTAATCCTTTTTAGTTCTTCAAAAACAACATCCTATACCAGACTAGCTTGTGTTTTAGAAGGGGCATATATATGATAAACAGGCTAACACAGAATAATTATTGTACTAAGTGACGTTTTACTATTTCCTTGTAAATTTTGAAAATTGCATCCTTGTGAGGAAATTTTCACTTGCGATAAATGGATCAAAATTATCAAATACAATAAAAGTATTGTTCACTAACCAAATATTTGAGGATTAAGTACAAAAGGAAATGAGGTTTGACATGAAAAGCTTCACAAAAATATCAAAAACTTAACAGAGGGTGAGAAGAAAAACAAAGAGATTTTTTATTAAAATTTTTATTTCTTTTTACTTTTCAGATGAAGCGTTGTCAATTATTATTATCACTTCTAGTGAGTTTTTTACTCCGACTTTAACGGATTGGTTTTTCTCTGGAGTCAATTCAGGTTTCACCAAAAATATCTACTAACTTTTATCTCGCGCTCAAATATCAACTCAATTAATAACAAAAATATTTAGCAATAAACGATTCGCTTACAAATCATGAATACAAAAAAGAAAAGTTATGACATAACATAACCTACAGACTTTGATTTGCTATTAATAAATTAAATAACTTAACAACCAGCCTCAGGTCTCCAGGACTACTTTAAGTATTTTAGATGATTTTAGCAGTGCTGTGGTCTAAAGAGTCTCAAGATGTCAAGTTCCCCATTCATTTTTCTAGATTTTTGTAGATTGTTCCGAGTGCTCCGACAATTATTTTACTCTTTTAAGAGTTTTTCACACCAATATCAGCTGATGGTTTTCCACTGGAGTCTGAGTGACAGCAAGTCTCCTCAAGTCTCTAGGACTCGTCTCAGTATTCAATCCGATCTCAACAATGCTCTAGTCTGTATGGTCTTCTCTCGTCCTCTTATCTCCATATTCTCCAGTACCTGTACCAGTACTTTGGGGACCGTTCCAAGTGCACCAATTACAATTGGTATCACCGTCACTTTTATGTTCCATAGTTTCTTCAGCTCTCTAGCAAGGTCCAGATATTTATCCCTCTTTTCACCTTTTAATTTTACTCTGTGGTCAGCCGGGACGACAAGGAGTGTTTTTTCTTTTTTTTTTTTTTTTTTTGGGGTCGTCTAGCCGAGATTGGGTTTGTATCTCAAAATCACAGACAATTTTGTGAATCTCATTCTTTAGGACGGGTTCTGGGTTGTGCATATACCACTTGTTCCTATGGTCAAATTTAAAATTATTGCACAATTCCCAGTGGATCATTTTGCCCACCCTGTTGTGTGTAGTCTTAAACTCTTTTTGCGCTAATTTGCTGTCTTCGCTTATTATATGATTGATCGTTTCGTCTTTATCACCACATAATCTAAATTAGCTATTTTATTACGTCTTATCTATTTTTTTCTGGTGGCGTTGTTTTGGGCTACTCTTTGAAAAGATTCAGTTTCTCTCTCAAAGTTTCCCTTTCTCAGTCATGTCCAAGTTTTCTCGCGTGAGATTTCGCTTATTTGTCGCTTGGAATGTCCATACAATTCCATTTCTTACCATTTTTGTTTTCTACTTGTTGTTCTGTTGATCCTTGTGTTGTTTGAATTGTTTCTAGTCGTTGTAATTTGGGTTTTGCTCTTTTTTAAGTAGTCTTCGAGTCGTATTATGAATGTATTGACGCTATCTTCAATACTGGTGTGTCTTCTTCTTTCTCCTCCTTTTCTTGTCACACAACCTGTTTATTTTAACTCTGGCATGTAAAGCTTTATGCATCGTCATGAATTTTCTTGTTCTCTGGTTGATTTGTTGGAATTCTTCTCTCACCCACTTTAAAAATGGTCCCAAGTACATTACAAGGGAGACAGCCCAGGTGTTTATCTCTTTAATGAGGTTTCTCCTATGTAAATTGGTTTCGAGTTGTTTTCTCGTTCTCCTGAGGTACTCTTTGAAAATTATTTCTTTCATCTTCATTGTTTGAGGGTGTCCGCTTCCAATATTCACAACTACTTGTCCATATTTACCAACCCCTCCACTCAGGCAGGATCAGACACAAGGTCAATTTTTACGCTGAGTTTAACAGGTTTGAATTCAGGGTTTTCCTTCTCCTAGACTAGCTGCCTCACCAAGGCTGAAGAACACAGTCTGCCCTACTATTTACCCATAGCTGGAGGGAGAATAATTGAATTCATACCTTTCCCAAAGGTATTAGTGCTTTGTGAAATGCAATCAGCCTCGTCCAGGATTTGAACTCGTGTCGCCGTATCCATTTTCTACGACGATAGCCATTACACCACGGGCACCAACTTGTCAATTTCCTTTTCTTCGAGCTTTCTGATTTTTTTTTTTTTTTTTTTTTTTTTGGGGTGGTAGTTCTATTCCTTCCGTCATTTGTCGTTTTCCACTTCTCATTATTGGCATGACACATCTTTTTCTACCATCCCTATATCCTGACTATATATCCTCACTACCTGTATTAAGGTTTCCAATTCTTTTTCAGTTTTGGCAAACAGTTTGATGTCGTCCCGGTACATTAGGTGGTTTATCTTTTCTTGCGACTGATGGAGTTTGTATCCGCCTGTGCATTTCCTGAATATGCTGTTGAGTGGAATCATTGCTATTATAAATAGTAATGGTGATAGCGCATCTCCCTGGAATATACCTCTCTGGATTTTTACCTCAACTAAACTTTCTCCTCCTGCTGTCAATTCCACACTCCAGTTTTTCATGGTTTCCGCGATGAACTTTATGATTTTGTCGGATAACTAGTACATTTTGTGACAGTCTATTATCCAGCTTTGCGAAACTATATTGTATGTCTTTTTGTAATTAATCCAGGCCATAGCTAAATTTTTGTATCTCGTTTTGCTCTCCTAGGGGATGTGTTGATCAATGTATAGTAGATCTCCTGTTCCTTTTTGGTCCCTTACGGCATCCTTTCTGTTCTTCAGGGAACAGCCCGCTGCAAATTAGCGATTAGTAAATCTCCTCCCTAATTTGTGCCATTTGTATTTTCCACATCATCGGTAGGTATGTTATGGGTTTGTAGTTGTTGGGAACGATTCCTTTTAGGGGGTCTTTTTGGATCATGGTGGTCTTCCCTTTGGTCATCTATTCCAATATGTCTGTTTCTTCCAGGCATCTATTCATTTCAATAGCCAATCTGTCATGGATGGAAGTGAGGGTTTTTTTGAACCAGTATCCCTATATGCCAACATGACAAGGTGTTTTTCCAGCTTGGTACCTTTTTGAGTTTTACTATGAAGTCTGAAGTTTCCAGTAATCTTCTTTTTTCTCGATGATTTCAACAATGCTGTGGTCTGGATGGTCTTGAATCTTCCTCTGATCTCCAGTTACCCTAGTTTTCCGACAAGATGATGGCACATCTAAAAAAGACATTTTCTGATAAAGAAAATTCTTATTACGATTCCGAACCAACTTTTTCTTGTAAAATTCGGTCATTTGTTTTCTCGTCTCGTTTTGTTCTTTGAAATTATAACAAGAACTCAAGTATATTGTTAAGACGAAGTTGACGAGTGTAATAATAAAATATTAACTCATTAATTATTACCTGAACTTATTGCTATAATTAACTGTACTTAACCGTCTTTTACACCTGAAAAAATTAAATGACTTTTTTTTTTTTACATTCCCCTAAAGATGTCTTTGAGCCTATTTAAACTTTTGTTTTAGTTCCTTTGTACAGATATTTTTGATTTATAAGTTTTATTGTTTTGACTCGAGTTAGTGAGGCTTCTTAACAAAAATTCCTCAAACGCGAAGAAAAAAATTAAATCTCAGACCAGAATACCCATCCTTCTTTTTTTTTGTGGCCAGTATAGTAAAATATTCGATCCATGTATTAAATCTGCAATCGATTTTGGCAAAAAGTAAATTTTTTTTCAAAGTATTTATTCTCCTTGCCACAAGAGCAAAATTCAATAAATTTGGGTTTTTTTTCCTCCATATTTTTTCCAGTATAACAAAGCACTTGACATTAAAAAAACACGCGCTATTTTTTATTGGCAATGTTATGACATGTGACGTGAGCTTTCCTTCTGGTGATCAAAGGCGTAATAAACAATGGATTTCATATTGATCAATTCTCGGAAAATGTATATCTTTCTATAAACCTAATTTATATGATTAAGGGAAAAAACTCTCACAAAACTTGCTTAAGTTGCTCCCCTTAAATTTCTTCTGATTGAATCCCTGTAATTTGATGTTTTCTTTAAATATTATATATTATCGTACATATTGAAACTATATATAACAAGACATAAATTAACAATAAATGAAACGTAATCTCGAATCAAAGACTTATTCCAGAGAGTTTTACATTGGTTAAAGCACCATCTAATTTTTTTGTCTTTTTTGTGGTGTCAAGCTGTGCCGTAATATTTCTTTTAATGAACTTCACTTCTTATCAGACTGTTTAGATGAATTTTCAGTTCGGAAAACCGGAAGTCGTACAAAAACTGCGGATCAAAAAATATCAAGAATAGGCATTGACTCATTTCGACTTCCTCTAGAAATCAAAACAACAATCAAAACGGCGAAACATTGTCAAGTTATTTGTTTTCCACTTATAAACACGTCGACATTTTAAAATTTAAGAGCTTTTCAAATTTACTACGTTTACTCCCATTTTTAAAATTTTTTCCAAAAAAAAAAATGAAAAATGTCCCAAAGAAATAAAGTTCATTTTTAAAAAGATTTGATAAAACCATGTTAGGAAATTATTTTTTTCGACAAAATCACAGCGCTTTACTGCACCAAAATTTAATCAAGATCAACATTAATTAATAATAAAATTCTACTTAGTCTAAAATACAAGTTCTTGATACTGCTGGTCCTAAATAGTCACCCATATATATAAGTGTCCGTGCTTGTTATAACTTGTCATTTACTAAATTTTGCTTAGCCTAACATATAGACCTCTGGTTATTTACAGTACCTGCTACCCATATTAGTAGTGACCAAGCTCATCATGGCTTAACTTATTATTTATTAATCTTTGTGTTATGACACTCAGGTCTCAAGATACTTATTACATATAAATCTCTACAATATTCATGCAACCATCATTACACAACTCTGATATAAATTGGGTTGAATACAATGCCCAAACAGATTTTCAATAAGAAGAAGCCAGGGATAATATATCATATTATTCGTCTGCATTTTGAAATATATAACGTCACAGAACGAACAGAGAAAAATGAATATAATGTTGCGTATATCTTACTATCATATTTCTGCTGATTTGAAAATTCGGTTAAAATTCCTCTCCGTAGTCATGTATACACTATGTAAACATTTCAAGAATACATATATATATATATGTGTGTGTGTGTGTGTGTGTGTGTGTGTGTGTGTGTGTGTGTGTGTGTGTGTGTGTGTGTGTGTGTGAAAATGTACAAATATAAAAAAACGTAAAATCTTCAGAGAATAATTTTGTTTATAGTTTGAATTATTTGCCAACGTTAGAAGTTTCGGTTTTTCAATGGGAAAGCATAAAACCTTCATCAGGGCGTATGAATTGTTAAATGTAACAAAAAAAATGAGCAAGTTTTAAACGTTCTATTTTCGTTATGGCTTTCTGCTTCAAATCTCTGTTTTGTAATTAACTTTCGAAAATTTATACTAAAAACAGTAAAACATTTCCTAAAGAATGCATCATATCTATCTATCTATCTATCTATCTATCTACTTATCTATGTTCATATTATTTTATATTTATATTTACCTATTTGACACATCAATCTATTTTTATCAAGGAAAATTTACTTTAAAATGTGTTACGTATTTCCTTTAAAAAAACTATTATTTCACATTATCTTTGGACAATGTTCTACGCAGAGATTGAACTCTTGATCACCATGTAACTAGATGCTTTTTCGTTTGAATGTTGTTTCCTTTTTATATTTTTTTTCTTTCTTTTTTCTTTTTTCTTTCTTTTTCTTGTACTTTTCTCTTTCTTTTTTCTTTTTTCTTTTTCTTTCTTTTTTCTTTCTTTTTCTTGTACATTTTTCTTTCTTTTTTCTTTTTATTTTTTCATCTTTCTTTCTTTTTCTGTTTTCTTTTTTCTTTCTTTTTTCTTTTCTATTTTTCTGTCTTTCTTCTTTTTTCTTTTTCCTTTTTTTTTCTTTTTTAGTTGCCATATCATGAAAAGTTACGTAGACTGCAAAAAAAGGTTTTATAGATTTTACAGATTAATTTTCCAGTTTGAAATATTTTAAATATTTTACTTCCCACCAAATTCATTTGTAAAATATATTAAGTAAAAAATATGTAGAGTCGCTCCTAAATAAGTACACCCCCTAACAATTGTTTTATAAAATATTAATTTTCTTCTAAACCAAAGAAAACATGATTTTATAATTTTTAGTGAAACATTATAAATCAAAACGGATACTCTTAGATATTATTTATTGCCCAACTTTCCAGAACCGTAACTCTTCAACCAAATATATAAATATTTAGTCATCCAGTAATCAATACATTTGTTATTTACATTTACATAATCCTAATTCAATAGGGAAAGTTTAATCCTGTAGAGTTTACAAATAAATATTGCCTAATTAAGAGATATTATTAGGTACTATTCATTACCAAACTCTACGGCATTGAAACTTACCAAATATAAATTCCATTACTCTATAGAAAGAGTGCACTTATTTTTGGAAAGCTACATTTTCATATTTTTTGGTTACAGAATTTCGATGCTGCAGAATTTGGTAATGGATGATACCTAATAATATCCGTTTTGAATGTATAATATTCTACTATAAATGATAAAATCTTGGTATCTATCGAAAAATATTGACATTTTATTAACTCTTTCAACCTGGAGTGGGACTGGAATTTTGGATATTCCTAACCTCTGCATCGCTATTTCCAATAAAATGTTGTATTTCTATATTTTATATATAATTTTATCATTTTTAAATATATTCTAATTTGTCTAAAGAATGTTGGAACCTGTTATTTAAGAGCCTATAAAATAACATATGACAGCATTTTACATTTTCAACAATTTTTCAAACCAGGAACTCAGGATTGAGAGGCCTTATGATCATGGGAGGCTCTTCAGGCTTCTAAGGATTAAATATTGTTAGGGTATACTAATTTATGAGCGGTACTGTACAAAATGAGAAGACATTTGTTACTTTAGTTATATATATATATATATATAGAACAGAAAATGTATTAAACTATTCGTAAATAAATGTTATATGACCGAAAGAGATCTCTTTCTAATTTATGGTACACACAAAATAATGATTGCAATTAGCGCTTATGAGAGCAATCACCGGATATTATCGGTGCTGAAACTTTCTTCGAAATTGAAAAAAGAGCGTTCTGCGCACAGGATCAGCGCATAGCGAAATGTCGATGAAATTTGTCAAAAAATAAAAGTAATTAAAAGTAATTTTTCGGCAAAAAACAAAGAAAACCCAAACTGATCTGATCAGATGAGAAAAACGATATAAAAGACAAATTTCTCGACAGCGGGGCCAGATCAAAAGAAGGCAGACGACAGTCCGCAGACCAGAACTCCAACTAGGAGAGAGAGTGGGTGCGAAACTCGAAACCAAGCATCACCAGCATTGACTTTCCTCGTAAATCACCGAACACCCCTCTCATATCCTCACCTATAACATCTGATTGACCGTGCACGCGTAAGTTCAACAATCTTACCATTATTAAGCAGAGGATATTTTTCTACTTTTAATCCCATATCGACACGTTTTTACAAGCCCAGCTATTTGAACTTTTTACTCATTTGTTTCCAATACAATTGTTAAAATTCTTATGCGCCTTCGTGTTCTTTGTTTACGCAACTGTGTTTATTTCTTTCCTTGCAACCATACACTGATATAACATAAATAACAGAAAAAAAGGTTGAAGAATATATCAACTTTATTATGAAATGTAATGATCGACACAAATACATGGTAGTGAATACAAATAGAGCAAAAATTGTGGACCAGTTTATTATTATTATTATTCTACTGTATGCGAGATTTTTAAACCAGTTTTAACTGATAGTTTTCACTGAAGTTCAAATGACAGCAAGTCTCTCGGGTCTCGTGGAGGCTACTAAATCTCCTAGTTGTCTCAACAGTGCAGTGGTCTGGTTTATCTCGATTCTTCGTTTTATTTCCAATTTCTTCCGTCTCTTTTCCAGGCTTTGCGGACTCTTCCAACCACAATTGGTATCACCGTCACTTTCATTTTCCACAGCTTTTTAAGTTCTCCAGCAAGATCTAAGTATTTGTTTATCTTTTCGCTTTCTTTTATCTTCACTCGATAGTCCGCTAGACGAGTAAAATCGAATTGATGACAAGTTCTTTTCTTCTTGTTTGTTCATCCTAAATCTGCTTTTCTGGACTGGGATTAAATGAGCCATTTGTATTTCAAAGGCAGAGAGAATTTTGAGTGTCCCATTTTCTATACAAATTCTGATTTGTGCATATACCATTTCTCAATATAGTCAATGATAATCTTCTGCACAACTCACAATTCACATTATTATTATTATTATTATTATTTACTCCTCAAGAGTTTTTCACATCAGTATTAGCGGATGGTTTTTCACTGGAGTTTGGGGGACAGCAAGTCTCTTCAAGTCTCCAGGACTCGTCTCTGGATTCTGGCCGTCCTCAGCAATGCTGTCGTTTGGATAGTCTCTACCCGTCCGCTAACTTCCAAGTCCTCCAGGCCCTTTAATAATCCTTTAGTTACTGTGCCTAACGCACCAATCACAACTGGCACAATAGTTACTTTCATGTTCCACAGCTTTTTTTAATTCTCTAGCAAGGTCGAGGTACTTATCCTTCTTTTCACTTTCCTTCAGATTTATTCTGTGGTCCGCCGGGACAGCAAAGTCGACAATTTTGCAGATTATTATTATTGTTGTTATCATTATCATTATTATTATTATTATTATTATTATTATTATACAAACATGTGACTGTCAAAGAGACACAATATTTAAAAATTCACCATTTTTAATACAAGAAAATGATACGTATCATATATTGAAATGTAAGTAAATACTGTTACATATGCAGACATTCTTTCATCGGGCTGGAGTAATTAATACAAACGAAAAACATAGTTTCTCTCAGAATAAGTTTAACACAGAGATCCTCAACTTTTTCAGTCTGAAAAGCACAAACTTTAACTCAAGAGGGTCCGACGCTATGATCTTAAAAGAATAGAAAAAGCAATCCTAATTTATTGATAAGACATGTAACGTTGTTTGCAATCACAAAAACTTTACTATGAGGATTAAATGAAAAGTTTGACAGAAAGAGCACACGACAAGTGATGATTTGACAATTGCATATTTTTGGCATGCTTTATTTTGGAGAACAACTCTTCACAGTGATATATAGTGTAAAACATGCTTACTACTGGCTGGGTGAGGGGGAATAAGGCTGGGGAATTGCCCCTATAGAAGTCCGTGGATCTTATAAAAATAGAGGATGTAACAAGAAACTTGGACTTTGGAACATTGAAGATCAATGAGTCCCACCTGCTGTTCTTCACATTCAACACCTAAAGGCGAAGAGAAAAGTTGGGTGTAGGGGCGCACAGATGGGCTACAAGGGTTGCCTGTGGTTCTCCTGGGGACCGCTTGGGGACCCCTGGTTTAACATTCTAACATTTGAGTTCTTTTTCTGCTTAATTCTTTGTTTTAGGAACTAAAATTTGATGTCTTTTTTTATATTTACTTTTCCCTTTTTTTTTTTTTTTTTCATCTAGATTTTTCTGGGAAAAAAAGTATGGGAACAGAAAGGGCGAATGAATAACTAATATCAAAAATGGTTTCAAGAAATTGAAGAATGGCCGAAGGCTGAAATACACCTAAAGTCGCTAAGAAAAATACTTTGCTAAGTACCAAATTGGAAGACCCCAAGTCTTGATAGCATATATAGATTCTGTTTTTTAAAATTCACGTCCTCCGTCGATAGATTGTCTCAGAAACAAAGTAAATGCCTACGAGAGGCAAAAATACTGAATGGATCAACTAGGAAAATTTAAAAGACCTCCAAAAAGCAATTCTCGCAAGCAACTACAGACCAATAATGTGTTTACCAATGATATGAAAGATCTTAACAGCACAAATAAGAGCAAAACAATGTTAAATACGAAGATACCTTCATTTGCTTCACCGGGATCAATCTATTCAATTTACAGACGAACAATAAAATAGCATCACGTTGAGGAACGGTGACAGTTTTGACATTGGTACAGTATATGCATGGTGACTGAGTACCGTTGACACACCCTGTGCGTGTATTGATCAGTACATGTGATCATCAAATGTAATCTGACCTATTCAGCTGGGGCTGCAGAATACACTGACTGCATCTCTGAAGAGGGGTAAGACCCCCCCCAAGTGTATCCTGATATGACACTAAACAATTTAATAGTGAGGTTCCACTAATGCTGGAGCTTTAGGGAATGCGGAGTACCCCTTTATTGTTATCGCTCCCAGGTCCACTCTAACCTGGAATGGTAGCACCTGATAAGGTCCTATCTATGTGTCAAATAGAACTAAACTGTGTTCTTATGCTAAACTGAATTATTTGAAATAGAACTATTTATATGTATAAAAATGTATTTGGCATTAAATAACCTACAATTGTTGATATGTCATAAAACCAAACCAAACCAAACCAGTCGAATGTAATCCTATTTAATTGTCTTTTACGTTTAGAAGAGCCACCGTTGCAAAGTCGTTTACGTGCTGAGCTGCGATATCGCAGTTTAGCACGTTGAATTAAAACACAAATTCAGGGTGTGGCCGTTGATTGATTGATGGAGTGGGGAATTGAGTGAATCAGAGATTTAATGACGTCAAGCGGTTAGGGAATTGCGCTCATTATACATTTATATCTACATTTATTGAGTAATTGTTTCTTTCTTTCTTTTTATTTTGTTTTGTTTCAAATAGATCTCCATCTGATGCATAGATAGGAGCCTAACAGCTACAACCACTCCGTATGAAAAGGAATCTGGGAGTACTTCACATTCACCAGAGCTCCAGAATTAGAGCCTCACCATCAAATACAGTTTAGTCTTATTCCAAGAACAGCACATTTTGTGGGAGGAGTTTCTTACCCTCTGCAAGGGACACAATCAGCGTATCCCAACTCCCATCGACTGGGCGGTCAAAGTGTTACATTTACATCTGAGCCCAGTCGGCTGAGGCTGTAGAATACACCGACTGCATCTCTGCGGGGGGTAAAACCTGCTCCCAGCGAGTGTCCTGGATATTATATTAAACCATCTGATGGTAAGCTTCCAGCCTTTGAGATTTGGGAAATTTGCCATTGCTCTCTGGTCCACTCTGACCCGGAACGGTAACACTTGATAGGGTCCTATGGCTTAAATAGAACAAACTGTGCAAAGGATTGATGTTAAATTGTGAGTTTAACTCAGTGCAAAAAAAGCCCAGGCTCGTTTAAGAATTATATCTACAAAATGTGTTTACAAATCATATATATATAAATATATGTTTGTGTGTGTGTGTGTGTGAAGAGGATTTGGCAATGAATAACCTACAATGGTTGATATGCCATAAAACCAAACCAAACCAAATATTTACAACTAAAGGAAACCTTTTATATATTTTCATCAAGTAAAATCCAATTAAATTCATCTTTCTTATATTATATCTAATAATGCATATTTTGTTAAAATTGTCTGTATTTCCAATCGTCTTGAAACTAAAAAAAAAAAAAAAGAATTCAGTCATAAAGAAAATGGTATCCTAAAATAGTGATACTAGTTGTATTTTGCTTGCATTACATGCGGGTTGTAAGATGGTAATTGAAATAAAGATGTAGAGTCACTTTCAGCGAGAATTACTGTCAGTTAATAAGAGGGCAGGAGTAGCGTAACGGTTATCGTCGTTGGGTGGGGGGGTGACTCAGCTGCATTTCCCGTTGCGCTAATACCTTTGGAATCTATCTATTCTCCTTCCAGGTAAGGGTAAATAGTAAGGCAGACTAAGCTCTTTAATTTTGATATGGCAACTAATCTAGAAGAAAGAAAACTCTGAATTCGAACCAGCTTTAGACCTACAACGGTATTGGTTCCGCCCGGCTATTTATATCTCAAACATGCCAAACTAGAGTCGCTTATATTAAAGTTTAGGATAATTATGATAAACGGAGGTTTCATCTGTTTTTATCGTTTATTTATAATAGGGTAGTGACTTGTTTAGACCGAACGTGGCGTACGGAAAGCCGCTTTTGATTCGTTCAGAAATTTCAGATACCCTTATGAATCCCTAAAAATCAATAGATATTTCGAATAAATATTCATTATTTTTCAAACTAGAAGGGATGGTATAAACCTAATCTTCTTTTTTTTTTCAAATTGGATCTCAAAGACCTGTTTTTACGCTGGCGATCGTTAAAATGAAATGAATTCCCTCCTGGCGCAATACCTGGCTGCAACAAAGACGGTTATAGAGAGAGAGAACTATCTGCCTCATGTAAAGATCGCTATGAGAGTAGGTAAGTGTTGGGAGACGGATACCTTTTACAGCTAAAGGATAATAAGACTTGGAGGATTTATAGGGTAAGAGTTGGAGGATTTATTGGGTAGGAAACAATTTCCCTCTAAAAAACCAACCTGAATCGGATCTCCTTGTACATTTAAAACATTTTGTTTGAAAACAGTCCCTCTTCCGTTAAATGGCGAGTTCTGGACGGGCATATGATTAACTATATTTCATCCCGGAAATATGGAAATCACTTTATTGATTAAAGAAATTCAGTTAAACTCTATCCAGTTGGAAAAAAGATTATACAAGAAAATCTAAAAATATCATTCTTCTTCAGATTCTATATAGCACCAGACGAGCCGTGAATTCGTTAGGTTCTCGTTGTAATGGCGGGCTATGATGTCCCCTATTTAGAAAGGAATGAAGGTTTCTTCTAATTAGCATTTTCATTGTTACCGCCATTATACAGAGGAACTGAATGATTAAAAAATAACGTTTAGGGCGGGCGTAGACCCCACAAAATTATCATTCAGAAACAAATTGAACTTGAAATTGATTCATTCTCTAGTTAGATTGATTTTATATTACTCTAGGAATAAAAAAAAAACTGCTATGATTTGTCATTCTTGCCATGACATTGATTTGTCACTTGTTAGGGTTGCATAAATAGATATGCGCAGAAATAGATACATAGATAGATAGATAGATATAAACAGCATTAGATAGATAGATAGATAGATAGATCATTTTACTATATAGATTATATACATCCTCAATTTGTTAACTCTTTGATTTCCAATTTGCAAGAATCTTTTACTGACCCAAAAAACTCAGAAACTACGAAAATCATTTTTCTCGAAATTTCTGACAGATTTATTGATTCATTGGTCTGTTGTTTCATTTGACAAGTGGATATTTTTCTCTTGGGGTGGATAAAACGAATTTATTATTAAGTTGTAGTACCAGTTAGGGTCCCATCTATTGGTCAAATAAATCTGTTTGAAAAAGCAAGGACGAACTCCTAAGTGACATTCTTCACTGTTGACTAACCAGAAAGAACTTATTTATATCAACTCTATACGGACACTGAATGTAGTTTGGAAGAACTACCGGAAGTGATAGATGATAGGGACAGACAGAGAGAAAAATTTGGGGAAATCCGTGCCGCTAGCGCGACTTGATGATGATGATGAGGAATGCTTAATACCATATAACTGTAAATTATGTTTATATACATGACGCTTTAATTGTTTTCTAAGGATTATTATTATTATTATTATTATTATTATTTACTTCTCTAGAGTTTTTCACATTAGTGTTAGCTGATGGCTTTTCACAGGAGTTTGAGTGACAGCAAGTCTCCTCAAGTCTCCAGGACTCGTCTCAGGATTCTGGCCGTTCTCAGCAATGCTGTCATTTGGATAGTCTCTACTCGTCCGCCAACTTCCAAGTCCGTCAAGCTTTTTAATAATTCTTTAGTTATTGTGCGAAACTCCATTGAGAGTTTTTCACACCAAAATTAGCAAATGGTTTTTCACTGGAGTTTGAGTGACTGCAAGTCTCCTCAAGTCTCCAGGACTCTTCTCAGTATTCTAGCTGGTCTTGGTAAGGCTGTAGTCTGGATGGTCTCTACTTGTCCTTTAATTTCTAAGTCTTCTAGCCTCTTTATCAATCCTTTAGGGATTGTTACAAGTGCAGCAGATACATCTGCTAACACCGTCACATTCATGTTCCATAGTTTTCTAGCAAGGTCTTGATATTTATTTTTCTTTTCGCCTTCTTTTGATTTAGTTCTGTGGTCTGCCGGTACAGCAGGTTCCCTTTTTTTTAACTATCCAATGGTCTGGTCGTCTGGCCGATATTAGGTGATCCGTTTGAATCTCAAAATCCAAGAGAATGTATCTCAAATATTATTATTTTATCATCATTACTTACTTGAAACCATATTACTGTACAAACAAATCACAACAATTAAATAAAGATAATTACTAGAAAATTATTTGAATAACACAGGAATACTTGATATGATATAAGTGTGCATAAAAATTACTAAAAAAACAACTACGCAAAAAATATAAATATCATTGTACAATGAATGTGATTCCCAAACTTCAAGGCAAAAAATAATCTAAGGCAAGTTGACATACCGATAAAATCAATCCTTAATCTAAAAGAAATCATCTCGGAAGTTATTTCAACACGAATAATTGACAGCTTATTCATACATCTTATTTTACATTATACGGGATTATAATAACACTTTAGTACAATTTTAAATGCGTATAACTTTTATCTATAACGATAGAATTAATCTGTTTAGAATAATGGCTGGGCTGAGAACTTATGCATCGTCCTTCAAAAATCTATTATAATCAATTTACCGAGGTCACCTAACTCTATCGGCTAAGTGGTTAAAGAGGCTGGCCTGACGGTGCTAACCACACAAGGGGAAAGTGACAGTTTGGTGTACTGTAAAAGTAGCTGGATTTCGCGATTTTTTGTCTTTGGTGTCTGGGGACACGATGGGACCAACAGTAGTTCGGATGGAGATCGATTGAACCAATTAAAAATACAATAAGAGTTTCTTCCAACAAGAACGAAGAATTTGCTCCACACGTTGTGTCTGTTATTCATTTCCATCGACTTCCACAGCCTCAAATATTCAACGAAGAAAATAAAACAACAGAGGTCCTAATATTTGAGACAAGTTATCTTTTTTGTTTTTCCTCTCTCAGAAAACGACTTGCTAACATCAACACAGCAATAGTCTCCAACTATATTACACCATGATTTCATTTGAAGAGTATTCTTCGGTTGACTGAGCTTAAATAATCTATCTGCATGGTCCAAAGAAGGTTTAAAACTAGTTGCAATAAAGAACTACACAGGAATTCTATAGCTAATGAGATAAAAATGTTTCAAGAAAAAGGTTCTTTTAAAGATATATTACAATCTGGAAGACAGAGTATCGACTTAAATAGATGACCACAAAGGAACAACATTAATAATTAAAAAAAAAACTCAGATCCTACCTTTCACATTAAAAAAATTATTTGGATTTAAAGAATTAACAAGTATATAACAAGAATAAACAGGTTCCAGCAGAATAATTTTCCGGATTGAAAATTTCTGCTGAAAGCAGGAGATGTATATGTTTGTGATTGAAACTTATTTAAAAAAACGATGATTTTATAATTGAAACACACCGTGTCCAACTCGCTTTCCAGATCTATCCACTTGTGATTACTTTCTCTACTGATTATTTTAAGGGTCAAATATTTAAAAGTATGCCGCAAAAATAGACGAAAGGGTTTTAATCGTCATGAAATTTTCCTGATATATTTATGCATCCATGCAGCAAAAAAAAAATGCACCACCAAAAAAGCTTTCATCAAATCATTCGAGAGTTAAGCACTAATCTAAGGTCAAGGATTTTATGGTGTTCATAATATATATATATATATATATATATATATATATATATATATATATATATATATATATACACACACACTCATATATATATATATATATATATATATATATATATATATATATATATATATATATTATGAACACAATAAATCAATTACTTGTTTCATGCGGTACACACAATCATCAGACGGAAATATGAAAAAATGCAAATCAATCCTATTTATAGTGAATTGCATACTTCCGTGTTAAGATGGAAGATTATGTATCACTCAGACGACTACATATATATATATATATATATATATCCTTAGGGCAGTCCAAATAGAAGAAAATAAATATGGAATTAGTCAGGTGGTAAATGATTTTATCAAACAGCAATTCTCGCCGGAAATATTTGCGACGGCTTGCTGTAATTATTTAAGTAGTGCGCAGTAAATTTTATGCAAACTGTTTTATCATATTTTTCATCCGACATAGAGGCTGTTCCACAGGATTTTAGAAGTATTTTCCCCGTAAATCTTAAAATATTTTACTTGTACTGAACAATTTGCGATAATTAAAGGGTATAAAGTGACTTTTATGAGCGTCAGCGAGATTTTTTCATTATAAGAAGCGTTTTTGTATGATTTCGTCTTCCAGGTTTGATTTTGAGCAGATGCAGCAAAAAAAAATGTTGATTTGTTAGTTCTCAATGATTTTCATCGTAACCCAGTCGATGAAATGGCCGACGCGAACATAAACCCCAGGAACTTCACCGCATTTGTAACCTGCAGATGTCACTCCAGTCAGATACCAGCGTCCATTGCGATAACACTGGAAAGGTCCTCCGGAGTCACCCTGGAAAAATAAGATTAAAAAATAATATCATAGAAAAGCATCGATCGGAATTTATCTTATGTTACACTTTGTCAACAAATCTATTGGATAAAATATCCGACAGAATCGAAGACATTTAACTTGAAAGTCTTCATCTGTTAACGGGCCAGTCAACCGAAGCTGTAGAATACACCAACTGTATCTCTACAGTTAAAATCAATCACCCTATCAATCAATAAGATAATAATGGTTGGTAGGTGGTTGGTGTTTTATGGCATATCAAACCTTCTGGGTTATATAATATCAAATCCTGTTTATATATAGGATTTCTAAACGAATAGTTTGTTGGTTATTCTATTCTTAAATGAGTTATTAGAGCTTATTTGTTTGCACACAGTTAAATGGTTACAAGTATTCCAATCTAACACTAATAACTCAGTTTAACATTAAGGATTTGTTTGCACATAGTTAAATGGTTCCAAGTATTCCTATCTAATACTAATAATTCAATTAAACATTAACCATCCGTTTGTACACAGTTGAATTGTTTCAAGTATTGCTATTTAACATTTTGTAATTCTATTTATCAAGTACTCTTTTGTGATATAAATAATTTGTCCACAGCTAAATGGTTTCAAACAACTAATAACAATAATCCTTAGTAAAATTATAGAATAGGTCTATTTGACCCATAGCCGGGGACCCTAACAGGTCTTACTAAATCAGATTGGATCGTCTAATGTGGAAACCGGAAGTTCCGGAAAGAAAATAATTCAAACCGGGCTCGTTCTATCTAAGGGAGAATTCTTGAAGAAAATTTGCATATGAACAAGTTTGATCTCAAGGAATGTTTTAAAGACCTCTGCAAGGGACAGAAAGCGGATGCCCGGAACATTTTAATTTTATAGTGATAAAGAAGGTCAAATTCATCCAGAAAGCAAATAAAATTGTCAGCTACAGGAGTTTGCTCACTTAAAGGGGACTACAACATTTTTTTAAGAAAGTTATTAGACAAAATTATTCGTGCAGAAAGCAAGTACAATAATTCTTTGTATAACAAAATATTTTTAGTTTAAAATTAATATCCCGGGTAACGCCTGGTTCTTCTGCAGGTATATATATATATATTGTCATCCACAGACAGACCTATTTCGTTCTATTAGAACTCTTCAGTGTGGCTAGACAGGCTAAATTCCCGAGACTGGGATCGAAAACTGGCTGACTGAAACGCCAATCCAAGATTCTACCACTCAGCCACGAGGAAACCAGCGCAAACGAAGGAAATTTAAACGCTTATGTATCACATTTGTTTTGCTTAAATATATTCGTTTATATATATATATATATATATATATATATATATATATATATATATATATATATATATATATAATATATATATATATATATATAAACAGCGTAAAGAAACTTTTAAATTTATCATGAATCTAATTGCTGAAACAAAAATTCCTTTACTGGATTACACTGGCGGCTAAAACAATACATTGAAAGGTCAAACTAGCTATTTTATTTTAAACTAAATAACCACAGATCCAGAATCAAATCTATGGATTACAACAAATCAATACTTGTAGAACAACACTTCTGCTCAAACGGTCACGATTTTAACTGAGATGCAAATTTCAACATAAAGAAAAAACCCGAAAAAATGTATTAGAAAATATCACAGCGATAATAGAAACACCCGAAGATGAATAGATGTAGCGTCTTCAAACACTGACTCCGAATGGGTTTAACATCACGTTAAATGAACCTGAAAACACCGCTTTTAAATAGAATGGCCGGCTGTAGGATGACATATAAACACCTAAATAAATGCCTGAACAAGCAATCAACCAAACTAATTTGAAACGCACTTCTTAACATAAATCGCCCAAATGGGAAACCTTGTGTCAGGTACCCATGATAGCAAAGATCATATAAAGATCAGTTAAAGATACTTGGACATTAGAAAATAATTTTCATCCAACGAATAAATATGCGATGTAACCAATTCGTTTTTCGTCTTTTCTCTAGCAAAATATCAACTCTTTTAAAGATTATTTTTTTCTAATGATTTTTCAAAAATTCTAAAACAAATTTTCTTCACGAAACTGTTCTCCTAACGATGACCTAAGGTGAAAATTAGTTGAAACAATCAAAATAAATAACACAAAAGATATAAATCTATATTTTTCATTAAAAGTTGATTTTATTCTAAACTAAAGGTATTTGGATTTTATTATTTCTAGTGAAACATTATAAAATCAAAACAGATATCTTTAGATATTGCTGATTAACAGTAATAGAAAACAGTTATATATAGCCGTCAAAAACTAAGTACACCCTTTATTTATACTTATGCAATATTATTTTTCCAACAGATTTTTGAATAATACCTAATAATATCTGTTTTGATTGTATAATGTTACAATAGGGATGATAAATGATGAATAAAAATAATAAGAAAATTGCTTAAGGTATACTTATTTATAGTCGATATTACACACACACTCATATATATGCACACACACACACACACACACACACATATATATGCATATGAGTGTTTAGATAGATAGATAGATAGATAGATCCAACTTCGGTCTTTCACCAATATGTCTTCCAAGTGTCGCAAAGTCCTGATGATGGTTTATTAAATTCCTGATGATGGTTTATTAAAGTCCTGATGATGGTTTATTAAAACCGAAACGTTATAACGCCGACTTTCTTTCGCATTAGATTCTTTACCTTGGATCTCTTTGTTTTTCAATATTTCTCTCCACATTGTCGGATTATTTTCCATTATTTATTTCCATATATATATATATATAAGATTGACTCTAAATTACAGTGTCTTGGGTATGATACTAATTTGTATCTGATGGTGAGGCTTCAGTTCTTGAGATGCGGGGGTCTTTTTTTCATCCCCACCCCTAAATTCCTGCTTTCATCATAACTAAATATAAGCTACATAGTTTCTTTGTTTAAAAGCATATCAATCTTTGTTGGTTATTTAATGCCAACGCTATCGTTATGGAATGACAAGAGTGGTGTTTTTAAACGCATGGCAGCGGGGATAAGGGAGTTCATGACTTTTCCAAAGATATTAATCTGAAAGTGAATATGATAGCGCAACTTGGAATTCGAACTTGCTAAATGTGATTTCTCAGTCGAGCACGTTAGCCACAAAGCGATCATAATAAATAAAATACTTACACGACACGTGTCTTTTCCTTCGTTAGAGTAGGCGCAAAATGTTACTTCGGAATTACTGTATATAAAACGCATATCTTCATCAATATCTTTAATTTTCTCTTCACACTGAGACCAAGATAAAACCTTTAATGTCGTCTGAAATGGATAAGCAGACCCATTTCCCTCTGAAAAAAAGAAAACATCTATATATATCATATAATATATCAAATTCATCCTCAGTATTTAGCATGAGTCACGCTAGTGACAAGGAGGGATGGACGAAGCAAAGCGAAACCTACGCTTCACCATACACGATATATATTCAACAGCGATCTCTGATGATATCAATACTTCTTTTTCGGAAGAAGTGAAGGATTCTAATTACTATTTCAAAATTAACAGCGATCAATGAAAATATCTATGCTTTTCTTTAGGAAAGAGTGAAGAATTCTAATAAGTATTTAATAGAAAACAGTGGTCCATGATGATATTGATGCTTCTATTTCGGAAGGAGTGAAGGATTCTAATTTACATTTTACAATTATCCTGAGAATCTGGGTGATGAAAAAATGACTTTCATTATAAACATAAACCCCGGAAATAATGACTCAATTGCAATATATACTAGAAATTGGTTTATTCTTTAAGTTAGAGCATTTTAAGTGTATTGCTCTAATAAAAATCTACCTATTATGTGCCATTCTTACGGGATTCTAATTACACCATGAGAATTTTAGCTATAGATAAAAAGCATGAGAACACAGATTGTTCAGGATATTATTCGCCTGATGTTGATTGGGGATGACAACATTGTTCGGTACCACCCTGAATTACCAAGCAACCCTCTCTTGGGACAGCACTGCTCGCTCCATATGAAGACGGGACTAAAACGGTGGCTTAAGCAACCTTCGTCTCCTACACTCCCAGTTCAGTAACCAAAGTTAACGGTTTTCTTTTCATGTTGTTAAAAAAAACAAGGAAAGGTACACACTCATCTACAATCCTGGAACATCAGAACTATGTAAGACACAACCGACCGTGGCTGTTTTGAACATTCCATTTTTATGGCACAAAAAACTGTCAAAATAGAATGTTAACATTGCTGCTCTAAGAGTGGTTCACTTTCCAGAGGAAGCATACCCCCGGATATACCCTCTACTGGTTAGGCAAAAAAAGCAGAGATGCCTTTCAGGTGTCGGCTTTATGGTCAGAAATTCTAGCGTTTCGAAGATTTAAAACTTACCAATATGTTATTCTGACCACATCATCTCTATGCACCTCCCACTGATATGCCACACAGTTCAGTGTGTACTCCCTAACTCTTAAAGCAGATTTTCAGAAAAGGACAAGTTTTTCTCCGAAGTGCCCAATCTCCCTCAAGACAATCCCGCAGACAAGGTCATAATCCTTGGCGATTTTCAATGCCCAGATTCTGTAGCCTGGAAGAAAGTACACGGGAGACATAATGTTGATAACAGCAACGACAATGGGTGTGCGCTGTCAGAGTTCTACCCGGTGCATCAATTCGTCCTCACGAAAACCATCTTCCTGCAGAAAGTTTGAAAATAACCTGAATGAATCTTCGGTTTAAACATTGACACCTAATTGATCATGGTCTAGCGCACCAGAGCGACTTGAAAGACGTCTTACATCCCAGCGTGATACTCAGTGCAGAATTGCAAACCAACCATCGTTTCCTTCACTGCAAATTCAGGCTCCACTTTAAACCTAAACCCAAATCAAAGAAACTAGGGGTTTTCAAAAAAAAAAGTTCAAGGTTGACAGTTTCCAATCACCTGAATTAAAAGCTAACTTCCAGCCAGCCCTTCAATCGAGGATTGAAGATCCAAGCGTTCCTACAGATCCCACTCCTGAGAAAAACTCAACATTGGTATTCTGCCAACATTTGAGGAACTCCCTAGGTCTTACGCAAAGAAAATCAAAGACTGGTTTGATGAATACTAGGAGAGAATTCATGAACAATTGATGAAGAAGAAATCAACCCATTGGCCCTCTTAGCGCGGCCAATTTGTCCTGAAAAGAAATCTGCGTAAAGTTTCTGTTATGGCCCTGGAAGGGGTCTCAAAGAGAACAGAACACCACGGTTATAGTACAGGTATATATTTACAAGAACAAAGGATGGTTACAAGAACATAGGACGATAAACTCGTTCGCATAACCGCGCGGGGGCGAGGTTAGCTTCCGGATCTAAACGGACTTCGTATTGCTGCGTCTTCCGGTATTATGGAGAGTAGATGAGTCCAATAATAGGTGATTCCCCCACAACAGTTTCGTATGCTGGAACGTTTAGCACAAAACTCAGGAGATCAAAAATGAGTGGTGGACAAACCTCGCTGAAAGAACACGGCTGTGCACAGATACTGAGGATATTAGGGGCTTCTACGGTGTACGACCATATATATATATAGTGTCCTGAGTATGATACCAAATTGTATCTTGTGGTGAGACCAGTTCTGGAGCACAGGGGATGGTGGAATATTACTTTGAAACCATTACTCCCAGGTTCACCCTGACCTTGAGTAGTAATACCTTAAGAAACAACACACAAATGACAGTTTTTAAAGTGGAGGGTTAACATGCCGTAAGACCAATCATTCAAGTAGCCAATACTTAAGGTTGGGCGGAGCTTAAACAGACTAGAACTAAGCAATTAAAACAATAAAGATAAGGATATTCGTTCGAATGATTTACATCCCCAAACAAGAACAAACGAATGTATCAAAAAGGTTTATGTAAATCAAATATACTTACCAAAGGAATGCATACCCCATCCAGCCACTGTGCA
Organism: Sepioteuthis lessoniana; assembly: GCA_963585895.1. Taxonomy (NCBI): domain Eukaryota; kingdom Metazoa; phylum Mollusca; class Cephalopoda; order Myopsida; family Loliginidae; genus Sepioteuthis; species Sepioteuthis lessoniana. The sequence goes on from CAUZXS010003690.1 coordinate 175,165, forward strand.
AATTTCACCTGGTAAAATAACATTCTCTCGATCCAGACAAATAAACTTCATATAATCCGTTTCTTCTATTGGCTCTGAAAGTTTCAGGAGGGCAATATCATGTTTAATATTTGCGGTGTCTGAAAAAAGATGTAATGAAAAAATTATGAAAATGATGGACTGCTATTGACACGTTAACGGCCATATGGAAATCCTCTCTCTCTCTCTCTCTCTCTCTCTCTCTCTCTCTCTCTCTCTCTCCTCATGACATGTTTTTCTTTGTCTTTCACTCGGGTATATTGCTTATAATTGTCTAGTTGACATGGTTGTCTTATGTTTCCAGTGTCGCAGATAAGCATCCTTGCTATTAAATATATATAAAAACTAATGTATATTTATCATTATACTATATGTATATATATATATATATATATATATATTATTGAACAAAACTTCGTGCTTTAAACTAGAAGGAGCTATCTCCACTCTAATTGGCTAGCCTCAAAAATTAGTTGACATGTTCACATACCTCGGTAGCAATATCTCATCTGCTGAAAGTGGTGTCAACATATGCCTAGCGAAGGCATGGACTGCTATTGAAAGAATGTGATTTGTACTTTGCTACTGGTTTCTAAGCAATTGTCCGAGTTTAAAAAGGTCAAATTATGACATACAGTGATTTATGTTCAATATTTGATAGAAAAATTTGAAAAGGCTTCAAATGAAATTGGGTTATTTAACATATTGAATGATTGTTGACAACAACTATCCTATGATCTTTGTCAATCACTTGTTAAAAACAAGACTAGACGCGGTCAGGTAGTAATTGATGTTAATGGATAACCAACCAAATATTAAATGGTCAGAAATTGTCCTAACTTGTCATAAACTACATCAGTTGTCATAAGGATCTTTTGTCTACTGTCCGTCCAATAATATATATAGATATAGGGAGAGAGAGGAGGGATATCATTGTCACTGAAATATTACTGACACTTAAGAATTTTATAGATTTCAACTCACACGAAAATAGTTCATGAACGACAATTTTTTCAATTCCCACCACTTTTTGGTTCACTTCCTGGTCGCTTAAACTGTTTTCACCGAGGACAGCGTACCAATAACTTGAGTTATTCATATTATCATTGTCAGTTGCATTACGACTGTCAAAAAAAAAATCAAGACAAATATGAAAACAACAAACTTTAAAGATTCCGAATAAGATTAGCATACTTTTTTTGTTGTTTATATGTATGTGTGTGTGTGTGTATGTGTCTGTGTGTATTTGAGTGTCATTCATGGAGAAGTATGGAAATAAATGAAATTTTTTGAAAAAATCAAATGAATTAAATTTTTCCATAGATATAAACACTTCGTTGATTGAAATTGGTTTATACCAAAAATTATTTTAATCTCACAATTTTTTTCTGTGTTGCAATATCTCATCTACTGAAAGTAATGTCAACTTACACAAAAGTTAAGCATGGACTGCTATTGATAGTTTAACAACTATATGGAAATCTAATCTCTCTGATATAATAAAATGGGAATTCTTCCAAGCTACACTTGGGTCAGTACTACTGTATGGTTGCACCACTTGGTCTCAACCGAAACACCTAGAGAAAAAGCTACATAGAAACTACACACGTATGCTACATGTTGTTTTGAACAAATCTTGGAAGCAGTACGTCATAAAATAGCAGTTGTACAGCCACTTACCTCCCATCTCACAAACCATCCAGGTAAGACAAGCACCATGTACTGTCTAGAGGATTTGTCAAGAGTAATGGCCGATAAGTATGAATGGAGAAAGAGCATCCAAGGAATCCGTACTGTCGGTGGGATAAAGAAGAGGAGGAAGAAGGGCAAAGAAATGGAGGAGGAGGAGGAGGAGGAAGGGAAAAGAAATGGAGGAAGAGGAAGGGAGAAGAAATGGAGGAGGAGGAGGAGGAGGAAGGGAAAAGAAATGAGGGAGGAAGAGGAGGAGGAGGAGGAGGAGGAAGGGAAAAGTAATGGAGGAGGAAGAGGAGGAATATTGAAGTAACAGGTGGTACAATGCATTCGTTAAACCCGTTGAATGAGACTCTGTAGTTAAGACCAAGTTGCATTCTTACTTGTTGATTATCACAAGCCTCCTCATCCCACTAATGCTCATGCTACTTGATTTGAACGTTACTAAATTATTTGACGATAGCCGGACTATTTCTATTCTGGGCACACCCTTGAAGATTCTACACGATCTTGTCATTTTTTGCAACTGTTGAAATTGAAGAGTCTTCACAATGACGGAGTCCTATTATTCAATACAATCCGCATATAAATATTTATATTATTCAGGCAATATAAAGAGTATATATATATATATATATATCATAAAGCATCGCCAAACACAGACTCCAAATTGCTT
>CAUZXS010003691.1:0-10000 GCA_963585895.1 Sepioteuthis lessoniana
ATTGTAATCTATGATTGTGTGTATGAAAGGAATATGATGAATATATTGTGTTAAGACGTTGCAATAATTGTTTGAATCACCAATGACGTTTGGATGTAATTTTTTGTATTCGTGTGTGCGTGTGCTTGTGTAATGATTTTAACAACGGAGCAAATTATCGTCATGTTTGCATTATTAAGAAAATTAATTTTTTCATGTGTAAGCATAATTGATGAAAATGTATGCTGGGTTTGGAACGTAAGGTTAATAGATAAGGACGAAATACCGTGGTGTGGAGACATTATATTATACTGTAATATATTATGGAGTATTATGCAATACTAGTATTATGTTGGAATATGTTCTGTGTTCGATTACAATAATAAATTGTATTCGCTATATTGTGTTCATGTTTTATTACGTATACGTTATTGTAAACTATGATGGTATGTGCGTAAGTGATATGATAATCATATCATGCGAAGATGTATTTCTAACAATTATAAAAAACATATATAACATTGTCATATCCATTTCCAAGCACCCCCACCACCTGTTGACATTATGTAAGATATGTTTTCTTGATTTTTAGATTACATTAACGTATACGTAATATAACATTAAGACAACATAGACAGCTATTATAAATTATTATTGTAATACAACGCAGAACATATTCTAACATAATACTCCATAATATATTACAGTATGATATAATATGTTTCATCACCATATTTTCTCTACACTGATTCTTACATTTTGATCCACGTAAAACCTCGTCTATTATGTTCACAAATCAAAAGTTTATTTTCTTGTGTAATGCAATGATGATGATAATTTGTTCCTCAGTTGAAATCATCACCACACACACACACACACACACACAATTTATTCGGTCATAACCTTGTTTGTCGCGATTTTCGCTACACATCGCGACTCATATATCCAGGAGACAACCTCAAATTTACCGAACGGTGTATGTATTATTATAAACACACATACTAACACTCACTTATACGACTATACACAATAATACGCAATTATAATCCACACGCACACATACACCCACACGCACGCGTCCACACACACACACACACACACACACACACACACACACACACACACACACACACACACAAAAGCGTTGTACACAATCCTAACATTCTTTTGACAATATTTTTCGATTTCTCCGATATCTTTCTTCCTCTACCTGATGATTGTCGTAATAAGATGGCATGAAACCAATGGTTGTCGATAAACATCCATGCTATTAAATATATATAAAAACTAATATATATTTACATCTTAGGCCTCTCCAAATTATTCTGCATTTGGTTTGCCACAAACCCACCATGTGAGATAGTGACAACCATACTCCGTTATGATATATATATATATATATATATATATATATATATATATATATATATATATAATTCTTTTAATATGACTTTTGCTGTCTGATAATTGAAGAATTATAACAACCTGGAACAATAAGTTTCAAGTCATCCTATTACGTTTAATTTCGGACTAAAGCCCTTGTGAAAGGTATGAAGCCCCTTATTCCACTCGTAATGGGTTAAATAGTACCGCAGATATTCTTTTAAAAGGAGTGCTTTAGTACTGAATAACCTGCGAGATCAAACAAAACCGAGCAGCATTTTGTCATTTGTCAACTTTTGAACACAACATTTTAGATTTTATTAGATTTCATTAAAGTGAGTATTTTTCAAAAGAAATTAGTTGTTAGATTTACCCCAAAAGACTCTCATTTGCTGCACTATATATATATATATATATATATATGCAATGAATATATAACAGAAAGTTATAAAATAGTCAGTAAGCTCAGGTTAAATAATAAAATAGCAAACTACATATATATATATATATATATATATATAGCCTGAGAGAAAAAGACAGACAGGTTTGGTTTCTTTGTTTAATGACATATCAACTTTCATGTGTTATTTAATGCCAAAGCGATCCTTGGAGAAGAACAGCAATAATACTGTCGAACCCATAGCTGGCAAGATAACTAAGTTCATAGATTTTCCAAGGAAATTAGTTCAAAAGTGAAAGTAACTGCGTGATTGGATTTCGAACTCGTTTACTGCGAGAACATTGACCGATACTTTAACCACTACGCCACTTGGACTTCCCTAATACTAATAATGAAAAATACAGACAGACAGATGAAAGGAAGAGGAAAGAGATTTGTGTAAATAAAGAGAGTATGAAACTGACAGAAAGATGTATGTGCGCGCGCGCACACACACACACACATACATACACATATATATATATATACGTCTGTGTGAATACTAAGATAGAACGATAGATGGATAGAACGATAGATGGGTTAGAAAATAAATAATAGATAAGCAAACAGAACGTTGTGACAGACAGACTGAATTGTGAGAGAGAAATAGCCTAAAAGAAACAAAGTGAAATTTGAAGAGACGCGAAAATCGAAATTTTGACTCAAGATTCGATTATATCAGGTCACGTCGACTTTCCAATGAACATTCACCAAGGCACGCGCATGCGCATTCATTTTCCCTTATTGGCATTTCTGCACTCTCGCATATAACAGCTTATTCCATCAAATTCATATTGTGTATAGTGAGACCTGCCTCTGGTTGTTAGGAATATGGCTGACGTGCAGGTTGTTTTTGGGCATTTGGACTTCAGACAACATTCTTTTTGGCTCCTTTGCGGTTATTCAGTCCATAAATGCCGGCAATATCCGAAAATAACTAAAGAACAAGAGGCACTTCCATGAGATGGGGAAAAGCGTGGGGAGGAATAAAAAGGATAACGAAAATGAATGAACGAGAGAGAGAGAGAGAGAGAGAGAGAGAGGAAACGAATGGGAAAGAAAAGAATGAAGATTACATTATATAAGATGAGAGAAAGAGAGAAGTGAATGTGTAAGGGCTTAAAATAGGGATGCAAAAAGGGGGGGGTAAGAAAATGTACGTAAAGGAAAAGGGAGACAAAAAAAGACATACGCTGCGAGATGATATGTTGTGTGGGGATGAGAGAGAGAGAGAGAGAGAGAGAGAGAGAGAGAGAATTAAGGAAGTTAGAGGCTAGGATGATCCTTCATTTTAGAAAGAAAGAAAGAAAGAAAGAAAGAAAGAAATTTGGGTTGAAAGAAAATATAAATGATGCACTCTACAAAAAAAAGAAAAAATACAAATAAAAAAGCAAAACAAGTCTGGTATTGAAAATAAGGAAAAAAATCAAGAAAATACGAATATTTTGCAAAAAAAAAAAAAAAAGACACCAGTCCGACAGAATAAGTAATGGAGTAGTGATATAACGAATAATAGATACAGAGAGACAGAGACAGGCCGACAGAGAGACAGAGACATACATATAAACAGACGAGAAAGCTGTAGTGGGCCTATATAGAAGAATAAAAAACAAGTGACAAGATTTTAAAAAATAAACGTTTAAATGAGTGTGAAAAATAAGAGAAATAAAACAGGAACAGTAAAAACCAAGAAACAGAGACAGGGACAGACAGACAGACAGACAGCCTTTTAGTGAATAGAAAAATTCTTTTTTTTTGTACAGTAGCATTAAAATGCTTTTAACTTCAGTAATAATGCAATTTCCAGTTCAATTTCTTACTTGAGAATAATAGTGAGAAGTCTGTATAGGCACTCACCCACGTTACTATAATTTCTCAAGGGAAATAATTATGCTGCACTTCTAGGTTTTTTCCCCTTACAAATTTGCAATTAATTCTAATATAAATTCTATAAAAAGGTTTTTACTCAACAGGAAGACAAATAGTCCCCGTGGGTGACCTTTAAGATAATAATAATAATAATGATGATAAAATAATAATAATAATAATTTGTGCCATGTTAATAATGAAAACTGGAAAACGCCAAATGACGGAATGGATAGAATTACCAAACCAAGAAAAATTGTAAACTCTCGGAAAAAAGAAAATTTACAAATGGTTAGGAATATCGGAAGCGGAAACCATCAAACAAGCGGAGATCTAAGGAAAGAATTTAAAAAAAGAATACCTCAGGCGAACGAGAAAACTATTCGAAACCAAACTATATAGCAGAAATTTCATCAAAGTGATAAACACCTCGGTTGTCCTCCTCGTAACCCTTTCTGAAGTGGACGACGAAAGAAATTCAACAAATGGACTGAAGAACAAGAAAACTCATGACGACGCGTAAGGCATCCCAAAGATGATATCAACAGAGTATATGTGTAAAGAAAAGAACGAGGAGGAGGAATCAACAACATTGAAAACCTTCTATAAGACATCTCTAAGACTACAGACAAAAGAGAAAAAAAGACTGATTGCAACGACCAGAAACATCTCAAACAACAAGAATCAACAGAACAACAATTACTTGAAAACAAAAATGGGAAGAAAAATAAATTTATGGTTATTTCAAGCAGCAAACAAGCAAAATTTTACACGAGAAGACGTAGACATGGCTAAGAATGGGAACCCTAGAGAGAAAAACTGAATCTCTTCTAAAAGCAACACAAAATAACGCCATAAGGACAAACCAAGTAAAGTCGAAAATAGTTAAGACGCAAAAAAATAGTTCATGTAGGTAAAATAGTGACAGAGATGAAACATATTCTATCATATACAATAATATACTTAGCAAATGCGGCAAATTAGCGCAAAAGAAGTATAAGAATAGACACGATTGGGTGGGGAAAGTAATCCATGATGATTTATGCAACCCCCACCTCTGAAATTTGACCACACGAACAATACGGAATCCGTTCTGGAGAAGGAAATACACAAACTTCTCTGGGATTTGGAGATACAAACGGATTACCTAATATCGGCCAGATGATCCGACCAAGTGACAGTCAACAATGAAAAAAAAAAAAAAAGAAAAAAGAAAAAAGAAAAAGAAAAAAAAGAGAACCTGCCGGCAGACTACAGTGTAAAATAAAAGAAATCTAAAAGAGAGATAAGTATCAATATTTACCAACCCCTCCGCTCGGGCAGGATATGACACAAGGTTTGAATTCAGAGTTTTCATTCTCTTAGACTAATTGCCTTGCCGAGGCTGAAGAACCAAGTCTGCCCTACTATTAACACATAGCTGGAGGGAGAAGAATTGGATTCATACCTTTCCCAAGGGTGTTAGTGCTAAGTGAAACGCTATCAGTCTCGTCTAGGATTTGAACTCGTGTTGCCGTGTCCATATCCTACGACGATGACCATTACACCACGGGCACCTCCAGAGAGATAAGTATCTAGACTTTGATAGAGAACTAAAAAAGAAATAATGAAACATGAAGGTAATAGTGATAGCAATTTCAATCGGTGTCCCTGGGACAATCCCCAAAGGATTGGTTAAAGGACTAGAAGACTTGGAAATAAGAGGACAAGAAAAGGCCATCCAGATTACAGAATTAATAAGATGCGCCAGAATCCTGAGAAGAAGCCTGGAGACTTCAGGAACCTTGATGTTACTCAAACTCCAGTGAGAAACCATCAGCTGGCGCTGATGTGAAAAACTCTCGAAGGAGTAAATAATGATGATAATAATAATAATAATACCGTCCCAGCTGACCACAGAATAAAACTGAAAGAATAAGAAAAGAAGGATAAGTGCCTCGACCTTGGTAGGGAATTGAAAAAACTATGGAACATGAAGGTGACAATTATACCAATTATAATTGGTGCGTTTGGAACAGAAACTAAAGGATTACTAAAGGGACTAGAGGACTTGGAAGTTGGCGGACGAGTAGAGACCATCCAAACGACAGAACTATTGAGAACGGCCAGAATACTAAGAAGAGTCCTGGAGACTTGAGCAGACTTGCTGTCACTCAGACTCCAGTGAAAGACCATCGGCTGACGCTGATGTGAAAAGCTCTGAGTGAATAATAATAATAATAATAATAATAATAATAATAATAATAATAATAAGAAGAAGAAGAAGAAGAAGAAGAATGAAGAAATGTATGAGAAGAAATAAAAGCATATGAAAGTCAACAACAACAACAGCTATAATAATAATAATAATAATAATAATAATAATAATAATAATAATAACGGAAAAATTAGATTGTGAAAAATGGCATAAACACCAATCTGATCCTATATCAGAAACCAAAGGAGCTACTGTTCTCAAGGACTTTGCAATTCAAACTGACAGGAAAATAAAGAGCAATAGACCGTATATTGTAGTTAAAGACTATGAAAGAAAAACATGTCTTCTAATTGATATGTCAGTACCAATAGATAATAAGATAACAGTCAAAGAGTATTATAAATTAAATACTAAGACTCGGAAATAGAAATTGAAAAAAATGTGGTACTTTAAAATTACCAACTTGCCAGTTATAGTGGGAGCACTGGGTACGATCAAGAAAGGGACAGTAAGACACATTAACGAGATGCCTGGCTGTCTCAGCTTATATGAAATACGAAAATTGCACTTTGCGAAACTGCTCATAACCTAAGGAGAGTAATATAAATATGACTGGAAAATATCGATTAAAAAAGGCAGCAAAAACATGAATATATAGAAGACATATGATCATTACCTTCTCCCAGGCCAGATCTTAAATAAAGGCTTGCTAAAAGATTATATGAAACCGAAATTAAAGTTTGAAAATAATAATAATAATCTGTTAGAAACGATCAATCACATAATAAGCGAATGCAGCAAATTAGCACAAAGAGCACAAAACTATGCAAGACTGAGTGGGCGAGTTGATCCATTAGGAATTGGGCAAGAAATTAGATTTTGACCATACGAATAAATGGTATAATTACAACCCAGAATCTGTCCTGGAGAATGAGACACACAAACTCCCCGGGGATTTTGAGATACAAACGGATCACCTAATCTCGGCCAGACGTCCAGACCCTATAATAATCAACAAAAGGAAAAGAGAACTTGCAGAATTATGGATAAGTACCGGGACCTTACTTGGGAATTGGAAAAACAGTGGAACATGAAAGTGACGATTATACCAATTGTAATTAGTGCTCTTGGTACAATCACCGAAAGATTGATACCAGAACTGGAGGACTTGGAAATAAGGGGACAGGTGGAGACTGTCCAAACAACAGCAAATCGACCAGAATACTTAGAAGAGTCCTGGAGACTTGAGGGGACTTGCTGTTAATAAAACTCCAATGAAAAACCACTGATGTGAAAAACTCCTAAGGAGAATAATAATAATAATAATAATAATAATGATAATAATTGATACTTCTTGTGTCAAATGCAAGAAATGGCACTTGAGATTACACGGGTATAGTTACGAAGCGGAAATCTGATGAGAGAAACTGAATCACTTTAAACAGCAGCACAAAATAACGCCATAAGAACCAATTTCATCAAAGCCAAAATTCTTAATGAACAACAAAGACCTGGAAAAGAGAGTTGGGGAAGTGGAGATTGGAAGAAAAAGCATGACATTCTGGATGAGAGTACTGTTAAGATCAGCAAAAATAGTTAAAAGAGTCCAGGAGATCTAAAAAGATTTGCTGTCGCAAAGACTTCATTAAAAACTCACAAAGAGTAAAGATAATCTTAATGAGAAAAATACAATTATAGAATGAGAAAGTAACAATAATATCCATAGTAACTAGAATACTTAGTAGAGTCCTAGAAGATCTTTTCGGATAATTAAATTGAGACGACTGATGAAGAAATGAAATTGTTAAGAAATTTATTGAATCTGAAAAGAATAGCAAGGAAGAATTAGATTTTTGGAGGAGACACTTTGTGTCATTTTATCAACAAAATACGATATCAAGTGGTACTTCTATAAACATTCACTAATTTTTTTTCTCGTCTGTGCGAACATGTGCTAGCTTAAGCTTTTTAATATCTATTTATAAATGGTATTAAAATAATATAATGATATTAAATATTAGCGATTGTAACAATTTTTAATAAGGACGACATTGGCGATGGAAATGCGAAGAGATTAAAACGGATAAAAGGTCGAGCAAAACGAAATGACTGAAGTAATGAAGATGATAAGAAGAAAGGAATAATAATAATAATAATAATAATAATAATAATAATAATAATAATAATAATAATAATTGAAAAAACTATGGAACATGAAGGTGACAATTATACCAGTTGTGATCGATACTTTTGGCACGGAAAGGATTATTAAAGGGCCTGGAGGATTTGGAAGTTGGCGGCCGAGTGGAGACCATCCAAACAATAGCATTATCGAAAACGGACAGAATACTGAGAAGAGTCCTGGAAACTTAAGGAGACTTGCTGTCACTCAATCTCCTGTGAAAGACCATCAGCTAACGCTGAAGTGAAAAACTCTAATGAGTATAATAATAATAATAATAATAAGAAGAAGAAGAAGAAGAAGAAGAAGAAGAAGAAGAAGAAGAAGAGAAAAACTAGAAGTTAATCACAAAGAAATGAGTAAAAAAATCGACTTGAATGAGAGAAGAATAACGAAAGAGAAAACTGAGGTAGAAATTGATATTTGGAGAGGACCCATGAATCCATTCGCTTCTCGTTGTAACAGGGATCCATGATGATACTGATCCTTCAATTTAGAAAGGAGTGAAGGATTCTCAGGGGCATTTCAAAGCTAACCTTGAGAAATTAGAAAATGATATTCTGTGCGAACGATGACTATACAAAATCATTGTCCACTTTCTAATTTAATCTGAAATTGCTGTATTCTCAAAAGCAGAGTATGTTAAGTGTATTGCTCAAATAAATATTTCACTCTAACTTGCCGTTTTTTTTTTACATTTGCCTTACATTCATATACAAGGTGTCTCAATATACATGGGTCCCATGTGACTGCAAATAACTCTTCTAATAATAATGTTAAGTTCGTTTTTGTTTCAGATTTGAAAATAGTATACAATAACAACTATTAATCCTTGATCACAATATCTTGGACAAAAGAAGAAAAATATTTTGCATCACGACTTATTTGGAGACAAAATCATTCAAAACTGTCTCAAAATAGACGCAACCCATTATTATAAAAATGATCTATTACTGAGACATGGAAAAAAGATTGCGTGTCCAGGAAGCTGATAAAATAACAATAAAAAAAAAAACATTGATTTAATGTCTCTAGCTCAAAGGGTGCGTTTATTATAGGACCTGTTCCAAATGACCACCATTGAGCTTGTCTCAGTAAAAAAATCAATATCATATTAATGGGCTGCATCTTTTTTTGAGACACCCTGAATATATAGTGTGCCGGTGCAAAATTAGAAATATTCTAGTACAAAAATAAACGACACAATTATAAAACGGGATTCATATCAATTTAAAAAAAAGCAATGACAGAAAAAGAAGATAAACTCAAAACAGTAAAATTACCCAATATGGCCGCTATTTTTTAAATTATTGTATCCACATGCATTCGAAACGATTTACATGCCTTCAAAATGAATTGTTCAGAAATTTGATTCCATTTCTCCTCAACTGCAGTCCAATATTTGGATGGGAAGTTATTTTTGTTTTGTTTTCTAAAACGCCCCATATAACATAATCAAGGAGATTAAGGTCTGGCCTTGATGGAATCCATGAAGAAACACCAACGGTTATTTTTTGGCTTGGTTTCGGCGTTAAGCAGATCATATATTCTTTGTCGTTTCTTTTCTTGCTCACTCACATTGGGCTGAATTTTAATGAAAAAGTGCTTGAATAATAAAGCTAAGCATGAAAATTCAGATTCATCGCTTTTTTTTTAAAATTTGGACTAATTAGACTAAAAAAAAAAACAAATTTAAAAAGTAGTCTATATTTTGCTTCCGCACGCTATATATATATATATATATATATATATATATATAGAGAGAGAGAGATAATGAACGAACGAATAGTCATAAACATTTGTAGAAAGTTTGATGAATTTAAATGTATTTATGATAATTTTAGCGAAATGGGGATTTTTAATTACAGGGGAAGAAATAGAGAGTAAAAGAGAGAACACCGAGAAAGAAAGAAAGAAAGAAAGAAAGAAAGAAAGAAAGAAAGAAAGAAAGAAA
>CAUZXS010003691.1:12500-115000 GCA_963585895.1 Sepioteuthis lessoniana
GTACAGCCACCTGTCTTCCATTTCAGAAACCATCCTAATAAGATGAACAAGATATGTGGGGCACTGCTGAATGAATGAACTCCCAAGCGAAGTTCTATTATGAACTCCACCACATGGACACACCAATGTTCTCCGAAGACATACATATATCTGAATGCATCCTTGAAGACCAACCAGAAGATAAGGCCGATGGGGATAAATGGAGAGAGAGAGAGAGAGAGAGAGAGAGAGAGAGAGAGAGAGATCAACGTGCTCTCAGGACGACTTGATTATATATATATATATATATATATATATATAAAAGTGTTGTGATAAAAAATATTGAGAATGAAGTTTAAAATTTAAAAAAAGAATTAAATCCATATGAAGACGTGTGCATATTGGCGAGATACCTAAACGTTTGTATGCTTATCAGTGCCATTTGTTTACTAAATATATTTAGTAAAGCAAGTGGAGCACCCTCTTCGCACAGAAAATTTAGCTCGTTGCGGCTTTTCCTTGTTTACTAAACTGGAAATTAAACTCAAATGTAATACATGAGGACGTGGAAGACAGGAAAAAAACACCGTATCAAAAGAGAACTTTCAGATGTGCTTCGACCAGTAAAAACACACAGGAATTAGTGTGCTGAATGCCTTGAGAAATAATATTGAAAAAAGGAACGGGTCCGCCATTCCTAATTTCTGTCTTCGTAAATACAGCTTCAATCTCAAAACTTAGTGAACACACCTAGTATACATACATACATACATCTATTTATGCAGATATAGATATATGTGGGTATGTGTGTATATGTACGTGCCTCTGTATGTTCACATAAAATAATAGTTATGGCTTTTTAATTAGCTTATACACAAATAACATAAACGTAAATGAACTCAACTTTATATATATATATATATATATATATATATATATATGCTAGCATATCATATTAACCTTTGGAAAGCTATTTAAATTAACATATATATATATATATATATATATATATATATATATATATATGTGTGTGTGTGTGTGTATTTGTGTGTGTCGGGGGTATTGCTTCAATATATAGAAAGATATGGTGAAAGAGTTTCTGAGGTCGTTAATTAACTGGCTGTGCATAACAGTGTCGCCAACAATTTCTCCTTCAAAATAGAATCTTAAATGGTCACATCAATAAATATATCTAGCTATCCAATCAAGAGTATCGATCGATTATCGAACCAATCAATTTTTATCTCTCTAATTAACTGTCTGCAGCTGTTTTTACTAATCGATGAAGCTCATGATCTTTTTAGAGAATATGTATATATATATATATATATATATATATATATATATATATATATATATATATATATAATATTTGTTTACATCTATTTGTATTTCAACATACACACACCTAAACTTAAACTCTCATTATTGCATAAGTAAAGACACACATATATGCATACACACGCGGAGTGATTCCTACATCCATAAATCCATATTCTATATTCATATATATATATATATATATATATATATATATATAGAGAGAGAGAGAGAGAGAGAGAGAGAGAGAAGACGAAAGAAAGAAGGAGGAAGAGAGATTTGCTTGTACATGGGTGTATTGTTAAGATATAAACACTTTAACACACACACATACATACATACATACATACATACATACATATATAGGCTTTTAACACACACACACACACACACACACACACACACACACACACACACACACACACATAGTGGCGTGCACACAGATATACATAAAGGTATCATCTTTATCCACAAGTATATATATGTGTGTATTATTGTATGGATGTGTAATTTCTCTCTCTCTCTCTCTCTCTCTCTCTATCTATCTATCTATCTATCTATCTCACACAGACACATATGTACAAGCACACACACACACATACACACACACACACACATATATATATATATATATATATATATATATATATATATATATATATACAATATGTTATATTAGTGCTTTTCTCTCATATTCACTTTAATATATATGGAATTTTTTCATATTCACTTTAATATATATATATATATATATATATATATATATATATATATTTAAGTGCGTGTTTGTGTGCATATGTACGTGTATGTGTGCATGTCTGCCTGCCTGGTAGAGCGTTTCTGTACCTCTACAAGTATATTCGTCTAGAATTATGTGTAGGCATGTGTGTCAGCAAGTTCGAGTTCGCTTCGTTCATATTTAAATCCACTTCTGAGCACAAAAGTCTTACAATAGCAAAGGATGAGAGAATTTTCTGCGCCTTTGAGCTTCCATAGCAATTGCCGTATGGCATAAAAATAACAACTCATCACCAAGTCATTAACGGATCTCGGTTCCGTTACTCGTCGACAGTTGTTCGTAAACAGAAAGAAATCTCGTCCGCTTTCTCGTCTGCTTACTCACGCGAGATCGAGGCCATTGCGTCCAATTCTCTCTCGATGGGTTTCTTAGAGGGGGCGACTTTGCATACAAAAAGAAGGAAGATTACATCAAGAAGTATTTCTCGGCGATCCGAGAGATTGTGTGTCTCTTCGTGAATGTCAGCCGATGGGATGCTGTGGATAAGTTCGTTTTGTAAGTTAGTTCGATCCACACACGCTGACTATGTCTGGTAGTCAATCTAAACTGTCTTATCCATACAATTTTGTTCGTGTCTTATGTACATACAATCCATCAGTGTGCAGAAAATTTGTTTTGATAAGGGATTAAATGTCATCATCCTCGTACTGACAGCACGGGTTTCCTGACTCTCTCTCTCTCTCTCTCTCTCTCTCTTTCTTTCTCTCTCTCTCAATCCGTCTTAACCATCCGTCGCTCCCTACAGGTCCTCCACATTATCTTCATCGTTAGAGACCACTATCGATGAAAAAAAATGCGCTGTTCCGTATATGAAGCCAAAAACTGCAAAGTTAAAAACCTTTATCTGTGCCTGTCAAATTAGCTAGCCAAATTTGATCGTTCGCACAGAGCTGATGTAAATAAGTTCTTATTGGTTGGCGAACACTAGCACGTCCATGTGTAGGAGTCCATAGAAGATCGTCACTTATGTGTTCGTTCTTTCTACTCAAGCAGTGTCCCACTTGTCTTGTTGGACTTACTTATGTCCAATGGATTTAATGTAAAAATATTACCAAATTTGGCCCCCTTATTTGCTAGGCACAAAGAAAGTTTTTTTTTAAACTTTGTAGTTTCTTTGCTTCTTATACGAAACAGTTCTTTTTATCAACGATAAGATTAGAGAATCTGAATTCTTATCAGAAATATTTTCAATAAAAAGGCATGGATCGTGGTTATATCACCTCTTGCGATAATTGAACTCTCATTTCATATGTTCCTATTCAAAGGAACATATGAAACTCTTATTTCAAAGGAATATATGAAACTCTTATTTCATAGGAACATATGAGACTATCATTTCATAGGAACATATGAGACTATCATATCATAGGAACATATGAAACTCTTATTTCATAGGAACATATGAGACTATAATTTCATAGGAACATATGAAACTCTTATTTCATAGGAACATATGAGGCTATAATTTCATAGGAACATATGAGACTCTTATTTCATAAGAACATATGAAACTCTTATTTCATAGGAACATATGAGACTATCATTTCATAAGTTCCTATTCATAGGAACCTATGTAAGAGACTCAATACCATTAGCACATATCTCCACCCATTCCACATCTAGTTACGAGTAAACGTAAAAGTACTATATTTATTTATCAATGCAATAAAGCCATAGTTAAAATTACCTAAATATTTATGCTGTACGACCAATTGGTTCGGCCTTTAGAATACGCCGACTACACCTCTACTGAGAGGTAAAACCCTCTCCCATGGCGTCATCAATTGGTCATTAGTTGTGACCTGTACTTCCTGAGGACCGGATCCTAGTGGCTGAACGGTCCGTGACCCGGGTACTAACTGATGCTGGACAGGCAGTCAATGTGATCATCCGGCTGTTTACCTCAGGCCCTAGCACCTATATAATAAAATCCCGACCGTATTCTTCCAATTGTACTTATGGCAATCAAACAACCAACACTTTTTATCTTTAAGGTACTAGAAGGTGGTGGCTGTGGCTCTACCGGGTTGAGAGAAACAGTTAATGAAAATTATTTCCACCGATTTATTTATGCAGATGAAATCATATTAAAAAAACAGGTTTAGCATTAAATACCTCACAAGGGTTTATATGCCATTAAACAAAATAACCAACCAAAATTACCTACTCGCTTTTGTCTCGCTCTGTTACAATTCCTTTATACAAATCATATACACAAAGGAAACAATGTTTGGCATTAAATCGCCCGCAAGGTTTGATATGTCATTAAATAATAACCAAACCGTGTCCGTGATGTAATGGTTATCGTCGACTGATTGCATTTTCACATAGCACTAATACTCTTGTGAAAGGTATGAATCCAATTATTCTCCCTCCAGCTATGGGTAAATAGTAGGGCAGACTAGGTTATTTAGCCTTGGTGAAGCAACTAGTCTTGGAGAAGGAAAACTCTGAATTTAAACCTGTTAAACTCCGCTTAAAAATTGACCTTGTGTCATATCCTGCCCGAGCGGAGGGGTTGGTAAATATGAATAACCAAACCATTTATCTTGTTACTTTAAAGTAATTTAATCAATGATCAATATAGGAACTTACTTAATTTGCATAATTCGCATCATACCTTATTTTAAATTAGAAACGTTTCGTTGATACTGCAAGAGACTGGATGCAGACTGATAGTCGAAGGAATGAACTTAGATAATGTGAAACATTAAGGAATGTTTAGAATTGCTGTCCACCGTGTAACATATCTCTGAAAATTAATCAATAAGTCATGAAAGAGTTCTCAGTTTAAGAATCCTGTTGGGGTGTCTCCTATAGATGGACTCGTCCTCATGTGACATATACCAACTGAGCTTTCTTCTGCGCAGTCTCATTCTCAGCGAGCCGTTACCAAGAGTGGTAATATTCCTGATTGTTAAGCTGAGGAGGGGTTTCCCCCAGCTATCGTTTGTGTATGTGCTATTTTCCTTCAATATATTTCTAACCACTTATTTCTGTGTCTTGTTTCATTTGAACCTCCCCTTGACCATAACACGAACAAAATAGGAAAAATAGTTTTACATCATTTTTTAAGCTATCCTCTACTTAAAAAAGAAAATTCTGCTCTAGAATATCTTCATTAGAACCCCCAGAAAAAAACCAAAAAAACTATGGAGCTTCTTTCTTTTTTGTGCCTTACACGTGTTTATTTTACTTAACGGTTTATCTAGCCCTCGTCTTACATAAGGTAAGCTTCAACCAGTTGGGCAATAGAATCCTAGAGGTTGTAGATCTCTAATGATTTTTTTTCTTTTGGCCTCTAATTTTTTACGACATGTTGTTTGTTTACTTGGTAATAATGCTAGTAGTATTAATCTTGAATTTAAATTCTTAGAAATATTGACCAATAGAAATTAAATTCTGCTGATTTTCCTTCTTTTATTACAGTTTATTCTAAGATAAAGCAATCAATTTTAAGAAGTTATTGAAAGATTCCCTTTAAAAATTTCTTTTTAGTAGTAAGTACATTATTAGTCATCGATAAGTAAATGGCATTCAACATTGAGACTATGTTACCAAAACTATGAATATAAAGCAGTCCTCCAAAAGTAGACTCCTCATATATATATATATATATATATATATATCATCATCATCATCATGTCGTGCTGGTAGCACGGATATCCCTGACCCTCTATCGCCACTTTTCCCTATCGTTAATCGCCTCAAGCAGGTCTTCTGGACAACATCCTGTATCCTCACATAGTTGCTGAATGTATGTTCGTGCTGGTCGTCCTGCTTTTGCACGGCCATGTGTGGGGGTCCATAAGAGTACATCACTTATGAGTTCGTCCCTGCTTCTCCAGCAGTGTCCTGCATGTCTGGTTCGTCTAACTTGAATAGTTTTCGTGATAGGAGGCAGGTGGCCGTACAGTTGGTGTCTTGTGGGATGTTGCCGCCAGGACTTGTTCAAGATTGCTCGCAGCATTCTTGTGTAATTGCCGACTAGCTTCTTCTCCAGCCGTTTTGTTAGAGTCAAAGGTACATTTTGTTAATATAATTTTATTAGGATCTTTTCAAGTTTCCTGATAAGTGTCCTTGTTTCATGTTGGGATTGGTGGATGAACCTACCAAAATTGTCCCAAGCACTTTAAAAACTCTTTATACATGCAAGCAACCCCCTGATGATGGCCTATAAAAGTTTCGAAAGCTCTCGGGACAATTTTGGTAAATTCATCCACCAATTCCAACCAAGACACTTATCAGGAAACTCGAAATGATTAAAGTAACATTTTTTGAGTCTTTGGTATGACTCGACCTGGGATTGAACCCAGGTCTCCCGAGCTATTGGCGAACACTCTCACCAGTATGCCAACGTCCGGTTATACAATTGTGACAATTTTATTTTTGACTGAAAAATTTCAACGTTGTAGAGTTTGGTAATAAATCTTTCCCTAAACTATACAAGAGAGTCTTCGTGGCGTTGTGGCTAACGTGCTAGACCGTGATATCGTAGTAAGCGAGTTCGAATCGCAGTTATATTATTTTATTCACTATCGAACTGATACCGCCAATTAAAAGTTATGAACCCCCATATCCCATCCAGCTTTAGGCTTTATAGTACTACAACTGTTGTTCTGCAAGGATGACTTTGGCATTAAATTACCCAAGAAAGGTTGATATGCCATTAAACAAAAAGAAACCAAACCAAAATATCCGGTTTCATTGATTAATTCCAGGAATACACCCTGGTATCTTTAGTTTCAATAAAAAAAATGATTTTATTTTTTATCAAAAATTCTAGTTGTCGTTTGTGATAATAAAAAAGTAAAGTAAAATTGGCGACCATAGTCGAGGGTGACCCGAAGGCTCCCTTTTCAATAGCTACAACACCAAGGTGTAGGGGACGGCGCCACTCGTTTCCCTGGATTTCTCCACTTTACCCTTGATCCGGACATTATAATGCTGAGTGTTAAGCAAGGAGGCATCAAGTACCATTTTTAAAGTCTTTGGTATGACTCGACCTGGGATTAAACCCAGGTCTCCCGGACCATTAACGAACACTCTAACCATTATGCCAATGTCCGGTGTATTGTGATAATATATAAATGAAACTTCGATGAAGTTTTTGCCTAAAACTTTAGAGTTAAGATTTAATTGTAAATAGAATGAAAATTGTTGAGTTTGGTCTTATTTAGAGACAACAGGTTTAAATGTGGCCTTAAATGAGGAAAAGGTTCCTGTGTCTTGCAGTTGAATTTATGTTGACCATAAATCGGTCACTATACTTTACAGTCAGACTACCAATGATCTTGGCTCCAGGCAAAATGTTATTGACCCCTTCACTCATCCCGCCAACAATCAACTTCAGACAGATATGTACAATCGAAAATAGCCCCATGTCTAAGAATGTATATTGTATCACCCTTAAGTAAATCATTCACAATTAACAAAAGAGTTAATTTTCTTCTAAGCAAGATAAATACCAGGATTTTTATTATTTCCTGTAGAACATTATACAATCAAAACAGATATCATTAGGTATTATTTATTTTCTCTCTCTATAACACTGAAACTTATAGTTACCCCCCCCAAAAAATCGCAAAATCTCTGATTGCAAAATGAAATCCCATAAATATACATAAAGTGATTACTTATTTTTAGACTGCTGCATATTCATATTTTTGGATAAAGAGTTAAAATACAGTCGAGCTGGGGTAGGAAACCTGTGGCCTTAAGATAGATTCGAGTGCGACCTTCCACTGCTTTATTGGAAGACGTTAAAATTGCTGAGATTCACTTTAGAACAAGATATCTGAAGTTTTTCTTACAAAATACAATATCAAAAAAATCATTAGAATGTTAGTAATTTAAGAAAAAAGGGCGATGAACGATAGGGAGGAGTGGCGAGAGAGGGTCAGGGATATCCGTGCTACCAGTGCGACATGATGATGATGATATCAATTAAATTCGAACTAAGTTATTGAATTAAAACTTAAACATTTTGATCTTTTTTTAAGTTGGCGACCGTTGTCGAGGGTTTCCTTTTCAAAAGCTACTAAACCACGGTGTCGGAGAGAGTGCTATTACATTCCCTTGATTGCTCAACTTTACCCTTGATCCATACCTTATAATGCTGAGTTTTAAGCAAAGCAGTATGAAGTACCATTTTTTGAGTCTTTGGTATGACTTAACCTGGGATTAAACCCCGGCCTCCCAGACCATTAGCGAATTCTACCATTAGACCAATGGCCCGAATAAATATCTGTTGGGTACTACCTTATTATTAGACAAAGAATTTCAATGTGGTCTTTAAACATAAAAAGGTTACCCTCTGCTAGAGACATTTAATGGTAATTTTACTCTAAATTCAAGTTTTCTTGGAGCATTTAGCTGTAATATGTCTAACGGTTTCCCGTCGGGAAATGAACTTATATCTCGTAATCCTGTAATTCATTTAATCGTGACGGCACCTCTACAAGTTCGGTTATGGACTCTCAATTTTAAGAAAATAGTCGAGAAAGTTATAGTTATAAGAAAGATACAATCGATCCAGGTTTAAACTGACAAAGTAATCATAATGTGCTACACTGTGGTACCACCAAAGAGACCAAAATCACGATTGTATGTTTCAGAGAATCACATTTTTGCAGTTTGTTCTCCGGCAAATATTTGACAAAATTCCACCCACAAATATTAATTCCTGCGATTAGATGTCCGCCACTCGAGCGAAAATATCTCCTCTGAGACATTTTTGCATGGCATCCAACACTGTTGACGTTAATCCATTCACTAACATAAATGAAGATATACTGATAGAAAACAATTCACTATTCAGATAAATTATTTTCAGACTGTTCATGTGGGCGTGAGCAGTGACGCTACTTTGTCGTAAGCAGATTTTATCATGTCTAGAAAAATATGCAAAGATTAGTGGGGAAACGAGAAAATAAACATACACACAAACTTTATCGAGATTCGAAAATTTTGAAAATAAAAGAGAATAATTATTTTTTACTTATGGCGAACTGCTAACTCATTTTGGTAACTGTACTCAAAACGTTTCGGTCGCTCTGCCCTCCGGCCTTCTTCAGTTCAGTGGCCGAAACGTTGTGATAATAGAAACCAAGATTAATATAGCCATCTGCAGTGTGTAGATAATAATAATAATAATAATAATAATGATAATCATAATAATAATAATAATAATAATAATTGCAAAATTGTCGACTTTGCTGTCCCAGCTGACCACAGAATAAAACTGAAAGAATGTGAAAAGAATGATAAGTACCTCGACCTTGCTAGGGAATTGAAAAAACTGTTGAACATGCAGGTGACAATTATCCTATTTACCCAACCCCTCCGCTCGGGCAGGATATGACACAAGGTCAATTTTTAAGCGGAGTTTAACAGGTTTCAATTCAGAGTTTTCCTTCTCCTAGACTAGTTGCCTCACCAAGGCTGAAGAACTTAGTCTTTCCTACTATTTACCCTTAGCTGGAGGGAGAATAATTGGATTCATACCTTTCCCTAGGGTATTAGTGCTGTGTGAAATGCAATCAGTCTCGTCCAGGATTTGAACTCGAATCGCCGTGTCCATTTCCTGCGACGATAATCATTACACCACGGGCACCTGCAGGTGACAATTATACCAATTGTGACATTTATACCAATTGTAATTGGTGCGTTTGGAACAGTAACTAAATGATTACTGAAGGGACTGGAGGATTTGGAAGTTGGCGGCCGAGTGGAGACCATCCAAACTACTACATTATTGAGAACGGTCAGAATACTGAGAAGAATCCTGGTGACTTGAGGAGACTTGCTGTCACTCAAACTCCTGTGAAAAACCATCAGCTAACGCTGATGTGAAAAACTCTAATGAGTGAATAATAATAATAACAATGTTTCATCTCGGAAATACCAACAATGGAGAATAAATATATATAAACTTGCCAAGTTCTGAACGTTTTCTTTTTGATTTTGAATATATGGTCCAGCAGAATGATCTAGATTTAAAATTGCTGCCACACAGGCGTTAATGACAGTAAGGGGTTGTTAGTATGATTGTGAGCAGCAATTACAACGGCTGGAACAGTAATAGCAGCAGCCATAACATTTCAATTACCATCTTGGCGTGCAATAGAGAACATCATGCGTTCCACCATCTCTTGAATGAAACTCACTTCACCATCTCTTGATTGAAACTCACTTCACCATCTCATAATTGAAACTCACTTCACCATCTCATGATTGAAACTCACTTCACCATCACTTGATTGAAACTCACTTCACCATCTCCTGATTAAAACTCACTTCACCATCTCATGATTGAAACTCACTTCACCATCTCATGATTGAAACTCACTTCCCCATCTCTTGATTGAAACTCACTTCACCATCTCATGATTGAAACTCACTTCCCCATCTCTTGATTGAAACACACTTCACCATCTCCTGATTAAAACTCACTTCACCATCACTTGATTGGAACACACTTCACCATCACTTGATTGAAACTCACTTTACCATCACATGATTGAAACTCACTTCCCCATCTCTTGATTGAAACACACTTCACCATCTCATGATTAAAACTCACTTCACCATCACTTGATTGAAACTCACTTCACCATCTCTTGATTGAAACTCACTTCACCATCTCATGATTGAAACTCACTTCCCCATCTCATGATTGAAACTCACTTCACCATTACTTGATTGAAACTCACTTCCCCATCTCTTTATTGAAACTCACTTCACCATCTCATGACTGAAATTCACTTCACCATCTCTTGATTAAAACTCACTTCCCCATCTCTTGATTGAAACACACTTCACCATCTAATGATTGAAACACACTTCACCATCTCCTGATTAAAATTCACTTCACCATCACTTGATTGAAACTCACTTCCCCATCTCTTGATTGAAACTCACTTTACCAGCTCATGATTGAAACTCACTTCCCCATCTCATGATTGAAACTCACTTCACCATCTCATGATTGAAACTTACTTCACCATCTCATGATTGAAACTCACTTCACCATCTCTTGATTGAAACTCACATCCCCATCTCTTGATTGAAACTCACTTCCCCATCTCGTGATTGAAACACACTTCACCATCTCATGATTGAAACACACTTCACCATCTCCTGATTAAAACTCACTTCACCATCTCTTGATTGAAACTCACTTCACCATCTCTTGATTGAAACTCACTTCCCCATCTCTTGATTGAAACTCACTTCACCATATCTTGATTGAAACTCACTTCACTATCTCTTGATTCACTTTTATCCCCTTGTGATTATTTCCCCAGGAGATGACTGAAAGCTGAATTCTTTAAACGTTGGCAATAGACGAATGATGAACTGAAACATTTTATTCCTAATGAAATAGCAGCAATACCAGAGGCAATGACTAGGTGAATGATGAAGAATATCCGGAGGTGTGGCATCTGGAGTTTATACAACGTAAAATAAAGTATTTAAACAATATAATATTTCAAACAAATTAGCAGATATTTTGTTCTTTTTGTAAAATACAATTAAAAAAAAAACAAACAATATTACCTTTTTTTTAAACTTACGTTTCTATACAGAGAAATCCCCTAAAAATATTCATAGCATAAAATTTATGTGCAATGCATTTCTTTTCTAAAAATTATAAGCAAACACAGTGGTAAAAAAAAAAAAGAAAAAAAGAAAGAAAAAAAGAAAAGGAACTGAAGTTTTAATTAATTTTTAAAATTAAAAAATCTGCTCATCTGAGCAATTATTATACTAAAGTGATGGTGTCTAGACAAAAGAAAAAAAAATGAAACTGGAAAGACATAAGGAGCCTACTCTTTACTCTGAAAGGACCAGCCTTTGTAGAAACAAAGTTTCAAAATAGGGCAGTAAATATAAAACCAAAAAGGTGATACAGGAACACCTGAAACTAGCTTAGGTATTTGTTTTAAGAGATAATGTATAAAAATAGCAGGTTAACGGACTTTAACAAGGTTAAAACTTGAGAATGTTTTCCATTTAATTTTTTTATTTTTATTTTTGAGACCCGCTGTTTATGAACAGTTACTGTAACTGTTCCCGCTTATATCTGTGTCAGGAGCGAAGATAATAAACCAACTTCTGGGTCTGGTATAGTCACAATATGCAACCCATGAAAAATGACAAATCGAAACTTAAATCAATATAGGGCCCAGACGACTGTTTTAGGTGTCATGATCGGCTGGTGCTTCCTTGATAACCCACCGGGGGGGGGGGATCCAATCGACATATTGCGAATGTTGACTGTTCTTTTTCCAGGTACACAAATAATTCTTCTTTCAGGTACACAAACGATGAACAAATTGACCACTCACACCAGAGAACATAGTGTAGAAAATGGACTCGGGAAGACAACAAACTAGCATTATTCAGTTATTCTAGAAGCAACCCTGCTAAAAGAGGGTATAGAAAAAGAAGGATAGAAATCTGGGCAGAATTCGGCAAATTTAAGGCAACAAACCAAAGGCTCGCTGACCAGGTTAGAACAATAACAAAGAATGGTTGGTTTTCGGACCATGAAATACTTGAAATCCACCAACAAATATATAGGAAAACACATCAACAAACCCCTACAACAGTAACCAAGACAATAAATATAGCAAAGCCAGAGATTCCTAACCAAACACTACATGACAATGACTCATGTACCGCAAACACACACACACGCAAACACTGACCCAAGAGAAAAAACAAACTGATATAGATATCATTAGATGAATCATGCCTTCTCTCGGGAACCGAGACTGGAGGATAGTCAAGTCCGAAACCGAGAAAGTGAACGACTTTTTGACAAATATCCCGACAAACGACATCACGGAGTTAAACGATTTAATATACGCAGGAGCAAAATTAGTCTGTGAAAAAATTGAGGTCCCCTTAAAGACCACAGACAGATAGTCAAAACCCGGGTGGAACCTCAGACTTGAATCGTCAATAAATAGACTACGACAACAAGCAAGAATATTAAAACAGAGCGTTAAGGAATATTTGAACGAAACTAAAAAAAAGCACGGCAACTAGAACTAAAAAAAAGATTGAGGAGACCAATCAAAAAATACTAGCGAAAGAAGTAAGATTAAAAATCTACCAAGACAAGATCAAACAATATAGACAAAACAGAACATTCCAAAACAACGAAAAAAATTCTACGAACAATTAGTAGGGGAATGGGCGAAGCCATATTAACAAACGTATGCGAGAGAGGCAAGAAGATTTTGGAGCAAAATATGAGAACGAAAAGATCATAACAAAAAAGCCGAATGGATAAACGACATGAAAACAGAGTTGCGAAGGTTCGAAGAAAGCCGTCAAGTGAACATACGTCCCGACGGGCTCAAGCACAACACTTAGAAAATAGCAAACTAGAATACCCCTGACCTTGATGGCATACACGGATTTTGGTTTGAAAAATTCCCCTCTATACACGACAGACTTGCTACTGAAATGAATAAATGCACACAGAAAACTGAGACACCCAAATGGATGACCAAAGGAAGACCACTCAAATCCGAAAAGACCCCCTTAATGTAACTGCCCCAACCAACTATAGACCCATAATGTGCCTTCCGAAGATGCGGAAAATACAAACGGTACAAATTAGGGAGAATATTTATTCATTGATCAACCGCGGAATCTCTGATGAACAAAAAGGTTGCCGCGAGAGAAGCAGAGGCACAGAGAAACTTCTATATATAAATCAACACATCATTCAACGGAAGTAAAACAAGACTGAAAAATCTTGCTATGGCCTAGATCGACTATAAAAAAGATTACGATATGGTCCCCAAAAGCGCGATGCTACACTGTCTCAAAATGTATAAAATACCCGCCCAAATCGTTGTTTATCGAGACCATGCAAACCTGGGGAGTGGAGTTGACAAAGCTTAGCAGAGGTAAAAATCCATAGAAGCATATTCCAGGAAGATTTACTATCACCATTACCATTTGTGATAACCTGATGCCACTTAAACACATCCTTAGGAAATGCACAGCCGGATACGAACTCAGAAAATCGCAGGAAAAGATCAACCACTTGATGTACTTGAACGACATCAAACATTTTGCCAAAAACGAAAAAGAATTGGAAACCTTATACAAACTGTGAGAATATACAGTTAAGATATAGGAATGGAATTTGGCATCAAAAATGCTAGTAATGAAAAGTGGTAAATGACACAAAACGGAAGGAGTCGAACTACCAAATTAAGTTATCAGAACGCTCCGAGAAAAGGAAACCTAAAAATATTGGAAGCTGACACCATCAAACAACAAGAAATGAAAGAAAAAAATAAAAAAAAGAGTATCTCAGAAGTGCCAGAAAATTACTCGAGACAAAACTCTATAGCAGGAACCTTGTCAAAGGGATAAATACCTGGTTTGTCCTCGTCGTAAGATATTCGGGACGATTCTTGAAGTGGACCAGAGAACTTAAATGAACAAGAGAACAAGAAAACTGCTGACCGTGCACAAGGAATTGCATCTCAGAGATGACGTTGACAGACTATTAGTGTCAATAAGAGAGGGAGGAAGAAGACTTGCCAGCACTGAAGACAGCGTGTACACTTCGATAAAAACGACTCGAAGACTACATAGAAAAACGCGGAGGAAGGTTGATTAAAGCCACCAGAAATAATACTAACGGCACGATGAACAGCGAAATGATAATAACCAGAAAAAATGGGAAGGAAAAATAACTCTATGAACGTTTTAAGCGACTAACAAGCGACATCATACACGAGAAAACGTGAACAGGGCTAAGAAAAGGAAACCTTATGAGAGAAACTGAATTTCTTCAAATAGCAGCAAAAAACAACACCATAAAGACTAAACATATCAAAGCGAGAATTGATAAGATGCAACAAATTAGCAGATGTAGATTATGTGATGAAAGAGACGAAACAATCAATCACGTAATAAGCGAATGCAGCAAATTAGCACAGAAAGAATATAATACCAGGCACGACTGGGTGGACACGGTGATTCACAGGAGTTGTGCAAGAGGTTGAAGTTTTACCATAAGAACAAATGATATATGCGCAACTCAGAACCTGTCCTAGAGAACGAGACGCACAAACACCTCTGGATTCTGAGATACAAACGGATCACAAAATCTCAGCCAGACGAGTAAACCTTATAATAATCAACAATAACAAAAAAAGAGAACTTTTAGAATTGTGAACTTTGCTGTCCCGGCAGACCACAGAGTGAAATTGAAAGAATGTGAAAAGAAGGATAAGTACCTCGACCTTGCTAGAGAATTGAAAAAGCTGTGGAACATGAAATTGATGATTATTCCAATTGTAATTGGTGCTCTTGGTATAGTCACCAAAGGTTAGTACAAGGACTGGAGGACTTGGAAAGAAAAGGACGAGTGGAGACTATCCAAACGACTACATTACTGAGATCGGCTAGAGTAATGAGAAGAGTCCTGGTGATTGAGGAGACTTGTTGTCACTAAAACTCCAGTGAGAAGCCATCAGCTAACGCTGGTGTGATAAACTCTCAAAAGAGAATAAATAAAAGATTTGCTTAAAGATAAATTTGTTCGTGAATTACATTTCAATTTTTATAGAATATTTCAATAATCAGTTATCGCATCCAGATTTAAAACTATCGCCAGACACGCACTTGTACCAGTAAGTGGGTGGTGGGTCTGTTTTTAAGCCGAAGCAACCATACCATTTCAGTTACTCTCAATGCATGGAATTGTGAACATCATGCGTTTGTAATTGAAACTTATCTCACTACGTTGTGACATCGTGTGACTGACTTCCTCACCAGATTTATCTCTTTGTGAATACTTTCCCTGATTACTCCCCCGGGAAATACCTGATGGCTCAAGTCACACATGATTCCAATAAAAAATTTCTGTACTTTTTAATTTATCTACGAACAAAATTATTTATGAATAGGATATTTTTCAGAAAAAAATTAAAATATACAAAAGTAAATCATAAATATATATATGTTTTAATAATAAACTCAGCAGAAAATTAAATGAAGCTTAGGAATGTGGAGTAACGATAGAGTCAGTGGGTAGTGACAAGAAGAGCTGAAATCTGGATTATATGAATAAATTTGAAATTCAGCTGGCGTTAAGTTTAGCTCTGGTAATTTTTCCATTACCTTCAACCATCGAAAGTTGTCAGAATTTTCTGTGTCATTACGTTTAATCGTTTGAACGAATGAACATTTCAATCTATTTACCCGTAATGTTATAGATTACATAAACAACTAGTGTGAAAATAATCTTTCTGAATTTCTATAGTAAAATAATTTCAATTTGATTGGCTGTCTGGTTACGAATGTGTTTGTGATGGCTTTATGGTTAATGTACTTCAACTAATCTGTAATAGTGAGTATCCATCATTTATATCATTTAATCGGGACAGTGGCCTAATAAGTAGAGTGTTCGCCAATGGCCCGGAAGACCAGGGTTCAATCCCTGGTCGAGTCATACCAAAGACTTAAAAAAAATAGTACTTGATGCCGCCTTGCTTAAGACTCAGCATTATAAGGTAAGGATCAAGAGTAAAGTGGAACAATCCAGGGAATGGACAAGCGCCCACCCCTGTAACTTGGTGTTGTAGATATTGAAAAGGGAGTCACCCTCGACAAAGGTCACCAACTTTGCTTACTTTTATTTGCCCCATTTACTTGTTTCAGACAGCTGTCCTCATCTTAGCAGTTTTATTCACAACATTTCGCCTGTTCGACTCTTCTGTTGTCTTATGTTACAAACGGTAAATTTTTGGCAATTTCCAATTGAACACTATTCAATTTATAGGGAATTGACAAGTTTTCATTCTGATGACCATAAATATTTTGTACCAGTTATTTCACCCTTGGTAGTAGTTGAACTTGTCAATCAGTTTTAGAATGCTACCGTTTGTGTGGAGATGTTGCCTGTTTGAGTAAAGCACATATATTCCGTTTTGTGTGCATTGACATGGAGGTCGATGCCTGTAGCGGCTCGTTCCAGACTATGTAGCAGATTTTCGGCTTGGGCGGGTGCATTTGCCAGAAGCGCTATAACATCGGCGTAGTCGGCATCGGTAATTGTTTTCGCGGGGTACCTTCTGCTTCTTTCTTTTGTTAGCTTGAAACTGTCTTCTTTGATTTTATCGATAGACGTTCAAAGTACGTAGTCTAGACTGATGATAAATAGGTATGGGGCTAGTGCGTCTCCTTGTTGTACTCCTGCTATTATGTCGAAGTAGTCTGTGTCTTCATCGGGGGCGGGGAGCAGTGTCTCATCAACCGAGACAGACATCAACATGCGACTAGCAAAGGCATTGACAGCTATCGATAGGCTATCGGTCATATGGAAGTCAGACCTGAACGATAAAATGAAGTGCAGTTTCTTCCAAGCAGTGATTTCATCTATACTGCTATATGGATGCACCACAAGGATGCTGACGAAACGGATGGAGAAAAAGCTTGACGGTAATTACACAAGAATGTTGCGAGCAATATTGAACAATTCCTGGAGACAGCACCCCACAAAGCAGCAGCTATACGGCCACTTACTACCTATCGCGAAAACTCTCAAAATTAGACGTACCAGACACGCGGGACACTGCTGGAGAAGTAGGGACAAACTCGTGGGTGATGTACTGCAGTGGACCCCTTCACATGGACGAGCAAAGGCAGAACATCCAGCTGGAACCTACATACATCAGCTCTGTGCCGATACGGGATGTAGCCCTGAGGATCTGCCGAAAGCAATGGCCGATAGGGAGGTGTAGCGAGAGAGAGTCAGAAAGATGATGATGATGATGATTTCACATTTGTAAGGTAACTTTTTTTTCTTAGCGCTGAACTTGGGTCTTGAACTTGTGTCTTCCAGGTATACTTTAAACTAAAGATTTTACCCGGTTGACAATTGTAACGGGAGATTATTCAGAAACCATTTTAAGAGCTTGAAATCTCATGTCATTTTACCTATTTATTCAACCAGACCTTGTAGGTGTTTTTTTTAAAAAAGATCTTTATTTTTAAAAGCATTGCGAATATTAGAATAATAGTGTAAATAATGTTTGAGCTATATCTTGACAGTCCTACTACTTAGATGATGATCACTAAACTACAAAGAAGCATGAACAAGAAAGAATTTTAGAAATGGTTGTTAATGGTGTGTTTTAAAAGTCTTCGGTCGTTGTTTCACAATCAGCATTTTATTGTTATAGATATCTAGAACATTACACGTCAACACAAACTTTCTGAAGGTTAATGGAAATCACAACGTTTCAGCATTTTATTGCAAGAAAATCAAAGAGAAATATCTCAAGAAAATCAAAGAGGAATGTGATATCAAATAGTGTAAACCGACTGACATAATATTCGAAAAAAAAAAAAATCCCATAGATTTTGTATTTGTCGACACATTCAGGTCGGTGTTATTTCAGAAATCACTTGCCCTTTTCATCTTGAAGAGAAATACTACTAAAATACGATTAGCAATGAAACGGAAAGCTTTGTATTGGTTTCAAAATGAAAGCTTTCGTTTCTGAATGACCATAGAAAAGAAGTATGCATGTTTAAATAAACTCCTGACGTCATCACAGAACGGCATTTTATCTATTGCCTCAAAAGTTCTTCATTTCAAAGCAACGACTGCTTTTTCTTTTACTTGTTTGTCTTCTCTGACAAAGTTCTTTTATACCCGAACATTTGATAACGTAAAGACTGTGTCGGCATTTCCCAAAACTGTAAAAATTGATTTGGTTTTACGTATGAATCGATGAAGTATAAGATAAATAAAAGCAAGGAAGGAGCGAACAGGAAGAATATCTAAAAGTATAGAATGAATAAATAAAAGATTTAAGAAACATAGCTTATCCAATATTTGTTTTTCAAATGTCATACTTAAAAACCATAAAAGATTGAAATGAAACCCGAACCTCTCAAAAATTTTATATCTATCTATCTATCTATCTACTGAGGGAGACAGTGGTACATATCATATATGACTATATATGCTTGACTATATATGCCTATATACATATATGCATCATACATATACATGTACTTACATAATTTCTCCGCCATGAAAAGAGTGTGACACTTGATATTTTTAAGCAGAGTAAAGCTGGTTTAAATTCAGAGTTTTCCATCTCCTAGACTGGTTGCCAAACCAAAACTAAATGTGGTATTTTGACCTTCGACCCGGCAAAAAATGCCATTCCAAGGTGATGCACCGGAGGGAGGTGACACATTCTAATGGCAGTTATGAGAGGAAATCGCGTGGGCGGAAATTGGCTGACGAAATGGGACGAGGTAAAAAAAAATTCCCATGGTACACTCATAGACTGATGCACAGGAAGAGAGTGACCTGTGAACTGCATGACAGTTATTTCCGCTTGATGACGATCAAAAATGCGATTTCAAAGATCGAGTAGGCGACTGAGTGGACGTTGAACTATTATATAACTCAGTCAAGACAGAAGTCAAAAGTGTTCCAGTTAGAGTTGGAGGCGGAGAGAGACGAGATGTGGTAGGGAAAGCCACACCCGGCCGAAGGGGCCCTCGGGAACCCCGATGGAGTTTGGGGACCAGAGAAGTTGCTGATATGTAGCTGATCACCCAGCAGAGTGGGCCTCTGGGCCTCCAGTTGTACAGCCGTGGAGAACGAGAAAGACACAATGTTGACGGCCATAAGAGTGAGGGTCAAAATATTGCAGTTTCTGTTCGGTCTCTAGCTCCCTCTCACACGCAAACCTTGAGTAACCCTTTTCGAACCCTTACAATAAAGTGAGAGGTACAAATATCTTTCTAAAGAAGTCTTCTTGCGTCTTTATTATTGGTGTCGTTATGATTCGGCATATGAGAATGTAACATAAAGAACCCAGTATTATTTACTCTTGCTGAATGGAAGGAAAACGGATGGATTCCCGTAGTTCTCACTGTCATTAGTCAGAAGTGTAAGGCAAACAGCCAATTCCATTTCGAACGATTATAACATTATGATAAATGCGTGTGTATGTAGAAACATACGAAGTTTAATTCACCAAGAAACTTAATTATTCGCTGAATTTGGATCTGATTTTTGATTTGAATTATATTCAATTATGTCAATGATATTCATCACTAAATAAGTTGCAATGACAAGGAGGGAAATTATTTCCTGTCTAAAATATTTTTCATCAGTAGGCCACGGTCTGATTGACTTATCTACATATCTACGTGTGAAAATGCCGCGCGCACACACAAACACACACACACACACATATATATATATATGTATATATATATATATGCGTGTGTGTGTGTGTGTGTGTATGTTTGTGTGTGCGCGCGCGGCATTTTCACTTTTAGACATGTTTTATCAAATAGGACAGATATATCTCTTCTGACTATTTTATAACTGACCCTTTCATGTCCTTGTTTGACTCTTCACTGTAGCTGGACTGAATTTTAAAAAAAAGCACCATATTTTCCCATATACTTTCGGCTCCATGAGAGGTCATCTTTGGGTGAATGAACAGTGAAATGACAAATATAATGACGAGTCGTATGCATTTATTTAAAAAGTCGGAAGAAGAACAAACGGTTTGGGGAATTTAGAGTAGAAAAGAACTTTACTGGAGGGAAGAGAAAGAATTAGCGGTGAAAATGCAAAACTATGTCAAAACGATGTTGTTACGTTCGAAATGAGTCTGCTAATATCTATACAGACAGCTTTAAAAATTTGAATTTTTTTCTTTGTGTAATATAGTGGTATTTTCAGTTAGAATTTTTCGGAATTTGGAAGAGGGACACAAATGTATGTTTAGGTGTTGAGAAATGGGACTAGTGTCGGATTGGTGAAATGTTAAACTTCTCGATAACTGAAGTCAGGCCGATGTTGGTACTGGTCGCTCTGAGGTGACGAGTTGAGGGAGAAGTTTAGTCGTATTGAATTTGGGATAATATATAATTAGTTTTATTTTATTCTTAGAGTCAGTCGGGGAAACGTTATTGCTTATAAGGTTTTTTTTAGAGCTATTTCATCAATTTTATAGCGTTTGTCTATCTAGTTACGAAAAATAGTTTAATATGTTTTGGGTTGTTTGATGTAGTATCATTTCCATTGCAATTAGAGTTGATATTTATAATTGCACGTTTTTTGTTTGTTCGTCAACAGTGTGGTTTGATAAGTCCTTGGTAATGAGTTTGTTTACTTTTTTCAAATTCGAAGTAAAATATTCCTTTGGAGGAGAATATGAGTTTGGTGGGATATATTAGATTTTTAATTATTGCTATTTTATAATGTTTGGGGCATTTGCTTTTATAATTAAGAATGCAGAAATTAGTTCTTGTAGGCTTTTCTATGAGGAGGTGGTGAGGGTGTTATTGTTTGGGGTCAATCAAGACATCAAAAAATCGGAGTTTATTATTGGTTCAGAAGTAAAATTCAACACGGAATTCCTTTGGAAGGTGATATTGGGTTAGTAAAATGGTAATTCCTGAGTACAGAGTGAGGGAGGGAGAGGTTCTCTGTGATTGGATATACTAATCACGTGATGAGCCCAGAAGTCTTGGCGCAAAATCCAAAATCCAGTCAGACAGATCCCACCAGACCTTCTGTGAGACGAGGACGTAAAAAAGCTCTCAGAAAACCCTAAGATACCAGATATCTTCTTCAACCCGCCGGTAAGTCCCTTAAATTCAACTTTATACACAGGAAGGACTGTATATAAGATTTTTAATTATTGCTATTTTATAATTTGAGGGGCATTTGCTTTTATAATTTAGAATGCAGGAATTACTTCTTGTAGGCTTTTCTTATGGCGAGGTGGGGAAAGTTATTGTTTGTGTCGATCAAGACATCAAAAAATTGGAGTTTATTATTGGTTCAGAACTAAAATTCTTTACGGAATTGCTTTGGAAGGTGATGTTGGGTCAAGAAATAGGAGCTTATTATTTATGTGGAATTCATCAATAAAATTAAGTTTATTATAAAATCGGACAATATTTTCCGAAAAACCTAATATAATCTATACACCGAAAATTGGTGACATCATAAAAGCAGCTATTCATGAAAAACAGTGATGTGTACTTCAAATGAGGAAACAGCTGATATAACACTTAAAAGACTAAAATGCCCACATGCCAATGCTGTTACTACAAGTTTCACGTGTTCTTATCTACTATCTTCAGACTGCCAAATTACAAGGAAGAGATCAGGATCAGGATCGTATATATAGGAAACACACACACACACACACACATACAATATGCGCGCAAATAATGCATATATTTACACATAATTTATATTTGCAATGTAAAAAACAATAAATATAACGAACGTTGTTCCTTTTACTCTTTTCAATATCTGGAATAGAGCCACAATAAATTCGAACGCAGGCCGATGATAATTAAAACCACTTTAAAACAACTTTTTAAATGAAATTACCTTATTTACCGACCCCTCCGCTCGGGTAGGATATGACACAAGGTCAATTTTTTAAGCGGAGTTTAACAGGTTTGAATTCAGAGTCTTCCTTCTCCTAGACTAATTGCCTCACCAAGGCTGAAGAACCCAGTCTGTCCTACTATTTACCCATAGCTGGAGGGAGAATAATTGGATTCATACCTTTCCCAAGGGTATTAGTGCTATGTGAAATGCGATCAGTTTCATCCAGGATTTGAACTCGTGTCGGCATGTCCATTTCCTACGATGATAACCATTACACCACGGGCAAATTAAATTACCCCTACCTTCTATTAACTAAAGAGTGGATGAAGAGAAATTAAGAAAAAATAATTACTGTTTACACAAGCATCTGGTGAGAGATGCATGCCGTGAAACTGATAGTTATGCTCAGTAAATTGTGACAATCTGAATGGTAAACGCTTTTTAAAATTTATTTCTAAAAGTTTTAAAAAGTGATTTCAATCATTGGTCTATATTCATCATTATATATATATATATAATACGTATTTTTATATAAATACATTATGGTATATATGTGTTTACATATGTGGATAATATTTTTGAAGATGACTAAATGAAAACGCGTTCACACTCAGACATAGCTCCCACCCTGACATACCTCCTGACCTACCATTCTGGTTGCGTATTGTTTTGTTCAACAGCATGTAGTCTCTCCCGAATTGATTTTGAGGTGATTTTGAATTCTGAAAACATTCAATTTGAAGGATCTTTTTAGAAACCTTCTTTAAACCTTCAAATGCGATTCTTTCTATTCTTTTCTTCGATCTTTTTTAGATCAATAAAAATTTCCTTAACTTGAGAGCATTTCAATATCGAGAAAAATAATGAGTTTTCTTGTTAATTGCAGTCCATCGATATATGATAACATTAGTTTTTTTGCTCGGGCGCCAGACTAGAACACTATCGTTTTCTATACACGGATGGAGAATAGTATTGCAACACGATGAAGAACAAGGTCAGTTTTTGCTTGGGTACAGTGTATTAATGCGAATTGGTAATATTCATTCAATTTTCCATGGAAAAAAAGGTCGATTAGATGTGAAGATTCAAAATAAAGTAAGCCTTTTAGGAGCACTATCAACAAGAATTCAGTTCTGTCGATCATACCCTTTTGGGGCATCTAAGACACCGGACAATAGACCAAACCATTTTTCCTTTAAATGAGAGAGGAGGAACTGCCAAGGGAAAAGGTACCCTAGAACTCTGTTGATGTATTTTGACTCAATCCAAAATATGAATTCCAGGAAAGGGTTATAATTTATTAAGTCTGGCTTAAATTTAGTTCAAGGTCAAAAATATGGGGCATTCAATGATATCGAACTGACAAGTCATGGTCCGCTAAATAAACTCGCTATTATATGATGTGAAGTGTCAAGTACATGTTAACAAGAGGTAAATATTCTGATAAAAATTTTAATGCTTTCGGTTATCTTGTGACGTAGAAACACTCATAACAGTGTACTATCTATGTAAATAGAGAGTATTAATATGGGGTTTAAGTATTGTTTATTCATCCCTTATTTTGAAACATGCGCATATATTGATCTGTACATGTGATCATTTACAGTAATCCAACCAGATTATTCGTACGTTTAATCATTTTATTAACTAACATTGCTTAGCTCGACACACTGGTTGCTTACAGTCAATGCTGCGAGTAGGTTTTCCTATTTACCAACACCTCCGCTCGGGCAGGATATGACACTAGGTCAATTTTTTAAGCAGAGTTTAATAGGTTTGAATTCAGAGTTTTCCTTCTCCTAGGTTATCACTCATCTAAGAATTGAATAGGCCGGTCTTTTGTTTAGCTCCAATATTACAACAAGAACTGGTGCGTTCAGAATGACTTAATTGTAAACCCCCCTGTGAGTTTTATCATGAGGTTTGATTTGAAACACGTATTCTGATGATTGCAGATTTATTTTGTCTGTATCTTCGTAATTTTTTTCCTAACAAGATACAGAATTAGCCTAAAAAAGTGGAATCCTCGAACCGAGTTCAACTTCCCGCTAGGACCATTCATATACACTTCGTACTAATGGACTAGGGAAAAACATGAACTAAAATATGGATAGTCAAGTTAAAGATTACTTTGCAGTAATTGTATTGGATTATCAAAATCCATCTGGATTAAATTTTGTGGCATTCGTGAGAATAACCCGAAAAAAATTGGCATAAAGATAATATATAAAGAATTGCCCATATATGTACATATATATATATATATGGGAGCTGAAGATAACCTGCACAAAGAATTACGGACGCAGACTACGCCGATGACATAGCGCTTCTGGTAAATACACCCGCCCAAGCTGAAACCCCGCTACATAGCCTGGAACGAGCAGCTGCTGGCATAGGCCTTCATGTCAACGCACACAAGACAGAATACATGTGCTTTAATCGAAGAGGCAACATCTCCACACTAAACGGTAGTTCTCTGAAACTAGAAGACAAGTTCACCTACCTAGGAAACAGTGTCTTATCAATATATATATATATATATATATATATATATATATATATATATGGAAAATCAATGTAGAAAAGTGTCAATTTTTGTACAAAAAAGACTCTCCCAGAAGCCTTAAAATTTGAATCTCTACGTACTTTTCACCAATCAGCTCCGATGAACAGTAAGTCGATTTTGTCTTTGATATTGCTGT
The DNA here is from genome assembly GCA_963585895.1 of Sepioteuthis lessoniana. NCBI lineage: Eukaryota > Metazoa > Mollusca > Cephalopoda > Myopsida > Loliginidae > Sepioteuthis > Sepioteuthis lessoniana. Next base: position 37,738 of record CAUZXS010003691.1, read on the forward strand.
CTCTAATGTTTGAAAGGTCAAAACCCTCGATAATTTAAGAATCTTTTCTTTCTTTGTTAATCAAAAATAAGATTTTATAACCAATTAAAATCATAAATAAATTTTTACTTTTGGTTTATTTTTCGAGTCGACTTAAATTCTATAAATAAGCAATAAAATACGCTTGTTCTGCTGTTTTCGGTAAAAAAAATTGTCTTTACTGATTACTCATGGAATGAATTTCAATTATTCATTATTATTTAATTACTTGCAATGAACTTAGAGTTGTTCATATCTTTACCGAGGGTATTTGTCCAAAAGTGAAAGTAGAAATTGCATGACTGAAGCTTCGACTCGTTCACTACTATGTAATATTTCTGAGATGAGGTATTATATACATTATTTACATTTTTTGGACTATTCTCCTCATCTTTGTCGTCATGTTTATCACAACGTTTCGGTTGTTGTACGCTCCGGCCTTCTGTAGGTCCTTGAGGACACATGGTACAGTGGATAAAGGCGTTGGTTAGATCCACTGATCAACCCAAAGAGTGTGAGTTCAATACCCGGTGAAAGTAGTGGAGAACTTTCAAAGAGGAAATCAACAGGAGATAACTGATAACTGACATCCATTAAACATGGCTCGTGGAACTAGAACAGTCTACCCCTGTAAGCGAAATAAAGGGTCAAGTCCGACATTCCAACCACATGAAGAAGGCCAGAGCGTACAACGGTGATAAACATGGCGACAAAAATGAGGACAATAGTCCGAAAAATGTAAGTAATGTATTATGTTACAGTCCAGTGTGTTGACCACTAATCCACAAGGATTTTATTTAAGTTTTGTATTATTTTTTTTATCACTACTGAAATAATATATACCATAGAGCATGTTATTAAACTTTTTATTACTGTTTATTTTATTTTTCACCTTAACTCTTGAGGAAGGCATAACTATATCTTTAATGTTTGATAAGGTCAGTCATTAATAGATAGAACCGAACATCTGTTACTTGCAGAATGGATGGACACTACCAAGTGGCCCATATTTCCCAGAGAATCAGCTAGAAAAATCCTCACATAGTTCCCTGTCGACCGGTCGGCTAACACTATATATATTTACCAACTCCTTTGCACGAACAGGTTGCCACATAAGGTCATTTTATGCAGACTTTAAAAGGTTTGGATTAAGAGAATTCATTCTCCTACACCAATTGCCATACCAAGGTTAAATTACGCAGTCTGTCCAAATATTTGCCCATAGATGGAGGGAGAATAATTAGATTTCTACCTTTCCAAAGCGCAATTTGAAATGAAAACAGAATCAGGATTGTCGATTACATTTCCTACGACGAAAACCATTACAACACGAACGCATCAATAAATTAATCGTGTCTGCTAACAATATAAGTTGATTCTGATAAGATAAAAGATTAAATTTCTTCTTCTTCTTCTTCTTCTTCTTCTTCTTCTTCTTCTTCTTCTTCTCCAACAATTGAAATATAATTTGCTTATCCAGGTGAAAATATGTACACAATACGAGGTGCATACAATAAGTTTCCAGACTTTTTTCGTATGGGCATTTAAAATTGTTGTAGACTATTGACAATTCACTATGTTATTGCTATTCATTTTATGAGATGTCTGGCCAATTTTTATGATTTCAGGTTCAAATCAACAGTTACAGCAAGAATTGGAATACACCCTACTAAAACCTGATTGTCATAGCTGGTGAATTTCAAAAATACAATCTGACAATTTAGAAGAACGATATGCAATAAAATTCCATTTTAAACTTGGAAAAAATGCCACAGAAACGTATGGAATGCTTCAGACTGTTTTTGGACCATCTTGCATGAATCGAGCATCAGTTTTTGAGTGACATAAGAGATTCAAGGAAGGCAGGGAGTCTGTGAGTGATGATGAGAGGTGTGGGAGGAGTAAGAAAGTCTATATATCAGAGTTGATTGGCCAAAGGGTTAGGGTTAGGGTTACTATGTTGAGGTTTTAAGGGAGTTCAGGAAGAGATTCCTTGGGAAGAGGCCAGCACTCTTCAAATCGGCTCAGTGGCATTTCCACCAGGACAATACACCAGTTCACAACTCCATCCTTGTCACAGACTATTTGAGCAAGATGGGCATCAGGACAGCTCCTCACCCTCCCTACAGTCCAGACCTTGCTCCCTGTGACTTTTGGTTATTCCCTGTGCTCAGAGGCTGTCGTTGTGAGACAATTGAGGAGATGAAAGAGGCTGTGACGAAGGTCATTGACATGCTCACACAAGATGACTTTGATGGGGCCTTCCAGAAGTTGTTGGAACGGTACAACAAGTGCATTGCAGCCGGAGGAGATTACTTCGAAAGGGACTAGAGTTTCATGTGTGTACTATCCATAAAAGTACCCATACGAAAAATGTCTGGAAACTTATCGTATGTCCCTCGTATATATATATATATATATATATATAACATTAAAAATCGACAATTTTCGGGTTAAAATGACAAATTTATTTCCAGTTAACGTGTTGTGTAGTAAATCAATTAAATAATTTGTGGCATCGACTCAAAAATTCCAGAAAAACTATAAAAGCAAGGAATTCAAAATATTTGAACCAAATTGTGTAGAATTGTTCGAAATTTCATCGACTGATGAAACTTACTTCATATTGTCATCTACCTTGTAATCTGAATCCTAATGTCGTTCACACTGCTAACCCGCTTTCGATCAATAACGTTTTGAAGGAACTGGTTTTGAAATTTGCATTCCTGCAACCAGATGCCAGCCTCAGCCTTTTGCTCACTGTCACCAGTCAATGTGCTAACAGACACAAAAAAAGAGACATCACTGCGCCACTTGCAATAATCCCTTCCAGTTATCTTCAGCGCGCCTCAATGTTGACCAGGTCATCCGAATAACAAAATGGTCTTAAAACTAATGTCTTGCTGTTTCATCTGAAGAGTTCTTTGAAGTTTGCCGCTCGCACAGCTGAAAGTTATTTTTTCATTGAACAAACAAGAATCGTCAGCGTGAATAAAACGTAGTTTTTATATTTCTACTCTTCGGGGTTAAATACCTGTGGTTTTGCAAAAACTTCATTTATAGCAGTTCTAAATTTCTTAGTAGTGGTGTTTTCAGCTATGAACATTTGAGTTGATGAAATTTAAGAGAGAAAACCTTATCTACTATTCATGAATAACATTTCTATATTATGCGAATGAAAGAGTATCGAAATTGATGATTTTTAAAAAGTTTTAGGAGCTGAAGATACCCTGCACAAAGAATTACGGACGCAGACTATGCCGATGACATAGCGCTTCTGGTAAATACACCCGCCCAAGCCGAAACCCTGCTATATAGCCTGGAACGAGCAGCTGCTGGCATAGGCCTTCATGTCAACGCACACAAGACAGAATACATGTGCTTTAATCAAAGAGGCAACGTCTCCACACTAAACGGTAGTTCTCTGAAACTAATAGACAAGTTCACCTACTTAGAAAGCAGTGTCTCATCAACCGAGACTGGCATCAGCACGTGACTAGTAAAGGCATGGACAGCTATCGATTGGCTATCGGTCATATGGAAGTCAGACCTGAGCAATTAAATGAAACAGTCTTTTTCCAAGCAGCAGTCGTGGCGATACTGCTGTAAGGATGCACTACATGGACGCTAACTAAACGTATGGAGAAAAAGCTTGACGGCAACTACACAAGAATGCTGCGAGCAATATTAAACAAGTTCTGGAGGCAGCACCCTACAAAGGAGCTGCTGTACGGCCATTTACCACCCATCACAAAATTTTATCCAAGTTAGACGAACCAGACTTTGCAGGACGCTGTTGAAGAAGTAGGGACGAACTCAGAAGTGACATACTCCTGTGAATCCCATCACATGGACGAGCAAAGGCATGACGACTAGCTCGAACCTACATACAACAGCTCTGTGTCGATACAGGATGTATCCTTGAAGACCTACCGGGAGAGAAGGGTGGCGGGAGAGGGTCAGGGAGATCCATGCTGGCAGCGCAACATGATGATGATGAGGATGATGATGAAATTTCATTGTGCATAGCTGAGCAACTTATATTATAAAGTGATGATGTCTAGACTGTTGCTTAGATGATTGGTGTCTTGACTGCTGTTTAGATCTCGAAACACATTATATCTTATACGTCCAATAAAAAACAAAAAATATCCGATACGTCCAAAAATAAAAAAATAAAATAAAAATTCTATATGTCTAATAAACGAATTACCATCATCATCATCATCATGTCATGCCGCTAGCACGGATATCCCTGACCCTCTCTCGCCACTTCTCCCTATCATTCATCGCCTCTGGCAGGTCTTCAGGGCTACATCCCGTATCCTCACATAGCTGCTGTATGCATGTTCGAGCAGGTCGTCCTACTTTTGCTTGACCATATGCGGGTGTCCATAGGAGTACATCACTTATGAGTTCATCCTTGCTTCTCCAGCAGTGTCCTGCATGTCTGGTTCGTCTAACTTGGATAGTTTTCGTGATGGGAGGCAGGTGGCCGTATAGTTGGTGCCTTGTGGGGTGTTGCCGCCAGGACTTGTTCAATATTGCTCGCAACTTTCTTGTGTAATTGCCGTCTAGCTTCTTCTCCAGCCGTTTAGTTAGCGTCCAAGTAGTGCATCCATATAGCAGTATCGATACGAACGCTACCTGGAAGAAACTACGTTTACGTCCAATAAATAAATAAACGAATAAATTCTCATCTATCATTAAAAAATCATTTATCTCTAACATTCAAATTTTCATACATAATTCAAAGATAAATAAACAAATCTTCACCCGCCATTACATTTTTCAACAATTTTTTTTCTCTTACAATATTCTTACCTTTCCTTCTTTCTTTCTTTTCAGTCAGGTGCGAGAAAACAGGAAAGGTACTTATTTTTTATCTGCACTTGGAAACATGATATATCTTTATTTTTGTTTAAGATTTGAGTTTTAATTTCGGGCATTTATATAGCTTCTCATTCAAGCACAATCTGCAAATTCTCGCGCTAAGTTAACCTGCCCGCGACGCCATTTTCTTCAACAATTTTAACTCGACTTCAGGTGACTGGGCGTTCTTAATCTCTTTTCCTGTGTGTATCTTGACAACGCTGCTCTATTAATACGACCGTTCCCCTTGAAAGATATTTTAACATAGTAAAACGTTTTTTTCAAGGTGTTTTCAGTGGTTTCAACATATTCCATGTTGGGCTCTCTTCCAGTTTTAACGGTAACTTGATAAACAACCTTCTTTTTTAAACATCTGCCATTTACAGGACATTCATCATTGTATCTTCAGAAAATTACACTCACAATACTTTAAGGTCAAGTCTTTTTATCAATGTTTTTTGTACATTTTTAAAGAATTTGGGGTGAATAGTCAATGCAATTTGTTACCTCTAGAGAAGTGTTTATCAATTAAATCTAAAAATATTCTTCCCATCTTAGTTTTATCGGTGTTATTGAAAGATGTTTTAAAAGATGTTTTAAAAGATGATCTTCATATCATTATTATTAGTATTATCCTACTTTCCTCGAGTTTTTCACACCAGCATTAACTGATGGTCTTTCACTGGAGTCTGAGCTATAGAAAGTTTCCTCCGATCTCCAGTAATCTTCTCAGTATTCTGAGCGATCTTAACAGTTTTGTAGCTTGGATTGACTCGATTCATCTTCCAATTTCCAATGTGATATAATGGCCGAGGGATTTCGTTTTATATATCTTGCCTTTGGGTTTAGTTAGGCTGAGAAACTTTCGGCTCAGTACATGGGTTAGTTAGGTGTTGACGCGCGCGGGTAGGATCTCAAAATAAAAATCCCAGATAGGACTTGGGGATGTGAATGACGTCATACACCGGAAGCGTACGCAGAGGATTTTGGAAGATTTGAAAAAAGTCAGTTAGTTGAGTTGAGTTCTGCCTCGGAAGAAGAAGGGTTTCGGCTCAGTGTATGGATTAGTTAGGTGCAAACGTGAGCGCAGGTGTTCACGTGCGCGCGGAGTGGACGTGTCATTCAGAGATGTCACAATAAAAATCCCAGATAGAGGAAGTGACCAGGGATATGAGTGACGTCACGCACCGGAAGCGTGGGCTGAGATTTGAGAAAAGTCAGTTAGTTGAGATTGAGACCTGGGCGAGGCAGACGAATTTGTGCGCCACGGGCGCCGCAGGTGATTGGGGGGTGCAGATGGAAAAGTCAGCATAGAAAGATTGTTCCTCTCTTTCTTGTGTGGAAAAAACCTTTTAACTCAAAGGTAATAAAAAGTTTCGTACCGGAACTAAGAAGTCGTAAGTGTTTTTCGTGTTTCGGGATTCCAATGTTATATATATGTGCGTTATGGACATTATGAACGTTTTGCGTACCGGTATGAATATGTCTATTTCACATATTCATGTAGGGCTATGTTACACCAATTCTTCCAGCCCTTTTATTATGCCTTTGGGGGCCGTTCCAAGTGCACTAAGTATAACTGGTATCACCGTCAAGTTCTCTTTTTTGTTAATTATCTGTAGATCTGTTTTTGGCCCAGATTAGGTGATCTGTTTGTATCTCAAAATTCCAGAGAATTTTATACATCTCATTCTCCGAAAAAGATTTTGGTTTGTGCATATACCATTTGGTTGTATGGTCAAGTTTCATTTTCTTGTTGAGTTCTCAGTGGATCACCGTTCTCAACCAGTCGTATCGAGTCTTACAGTCCCTTTGTGCTAGTTTGCTGCATTCGATTATTATATTATGAATGGTTCTGTCTCTGTCACCACATAATCTACACTTGAATTCTGTTGTTGTTCATCGATTTTGGTTTCTATATAATTGGTCGTCATAGCATTGTTTTGCGCGGCTATTAGAAGAGATTCAGTTTCCCGTTTAAAGTTTCCCTTTCTTAGCCATGTTTAGGTTTTCTCGGTCGAGATTTCGCCAATTTGTCTCTTGAAATAGCCGTACACTTGTTTTTCCCATTTTTGTTTCCTAGTTATTGTTTTTCTTTTTGTCCTAATATCAGTGATGTTAGCTACTGTAATGAGTTCTTCTTCGAGTCTTCACTATCTCCAGTGCTGGCGAGTCTTCTTTCTTTTCTTTTCCTGGCACATAGAATTTGTCTACGTCATCTCTCGGTTGTAAAGCATTGTGATTCATCATCAACTTTCTTGTCCACCGGTCTATTTGTCTGAGTACTTCTCTTGTCCATCTGGTCCATTTGTCTGAGTTTTTCCTTTTTCCATTTTAAGAATGATCCCATGTTTTGTACAAGGGGGACCGCTCAGGTGTTTATATCTTTGAAAGAGATTTCTGCTGCTGAGTTTGGTTTCTCGTTCGTCAGAGTTACTCTTTTGTTATTTTTTCTGTAATCCTTGCTTGTTTAACGGAGTTCACTTCCAATATTCCAAAGTATTTGGAATTTTCCTTTTCTCTAAGCAGCGTTCTGATTCTTTCTTGATTTGGTTGTTTTATTCCTTCTGTTATTTGTCTTTTTCCAGTTTTCATGACAAAATTTAATGCCCAATTCCATTTCTATACCCTGGCCTTATATACTATTGTTTGTACCAGTGGATGCAATTCTTTTTCATTTCATGCAAACAGCCTGATGACCTCCATGAACGTTTGGCGATTAATCTTTTCTTGAGATTTAGTCAGTTTGTAGCCCTCATTGCACTTCCTAAGTATGTCATTGAGTGTCATCACTGCTATTACAAATAGTAATGATGACAGTGCATCTCCCTGGAAGATGCCTCTCTGGATTTTAACTTCTGTTTATCCTTATTATTATTATTATTTGACAAAACGGCTGGAGAAGAAGCTAGACGGCAATTACGCAAGAATGTTGCGAGCAATATTGAACAAGTCCTGGCGGCAACACCCAACAAGGCACCAACTATACGGCCACCTGCCTCCCATCACGAAAACTATCCAAGTTAGACGAACCAGACATTCAGGACACTGTTGGAGAAGCAGGGACGAGCTCATAAGTGATGTATTCCTATGGACCCCCACAAATGGCGGAGCAAAAGTAGGACGACCAGCTCGAACATACATACAGCAGCTATGTGAGGATACGGGATGTAGCCCTGAAGACCTGCCAGAGGCAATGAACGATAGGGAGAAGTGGCGAGAGAGGGTCAGGGATATCCGTGCTAGCGGCACAACATGATGCTGATTATTATTATTAGTGATGTTGTTTTTCTATCTTTTATTTGTAAATATCAATTTATTAGGACAATACTTGTCCTTAATGCTTTTTTCTATTGAAATTTAAATGCTATTTTGTATTGCACGGTATAAATGTCTTATTTGTTCTAGTTTACAGTCTTTTACTCACCGATTTCGAGATATGTTCATAAATGGCAGGTGGATGGTTAGCAGGTGTACTTATATAAATTGGGGTATTACCCTGTTTTTTTTTTTTTTTTTTTTGTAAATGAAAAAAGTTCTGCTTCCAAAGTTGAAGGTGACACCAAGAAAAACTATCTCTTTTAAATTGGGTTTAATCCTGAGTCAAACCCCAATTCCATGAAATATTTTTCCGAATATTTGCAAAAATTCTTTTGATATGTTGTATAATAGGGATGACTGCGTCATTTCCAAAAGAACCAGAGTGTTGATCATTAATACCAAAAGGGGGTAATTCGAATTTTTACTCCAAAGTGCCACGACGTGTTTTTACGCGCCATCCACACTTCCAACTGAGATATAAAAAAAAAAATCTCTGAGGAAAGATACGTATACAGTAAGTTCGAGGAGAAAGTCTTAATCACCTGATGATCGTGAATTCGTAAAACTGGATGTTGCAATTAATATGTTTAGATTTTGATATTCAATAAACAAATAGTTTCCTCTTGTTGCGGAAAAGACTTCTTGACAACCATTTCTCTCTGTGTTGGTTGGTTGGTTGGTTGGGTTTTATGGCATATCAACCTTTGTAGGTTATCTAACGCCAAATCCATTTTTATACAAATAATCAGATCTTTTTCAAACAATTCAGCTTAGCATAAGTACACAGTTTAATTGTCATAAACATTTCTATTCCAATCTATTCAGTTTAGCCAAACAGTTCTTATTCAAACAATTCAGTTTAGCCTAAGTACAGTTTCAATGTCAAAACAGTTTTATATCAAACAATTCAGTTTAGCATAAGAACGCTCATTAGTTCTATTTAACCCACAGATAGAGCACTATCAGGTGCTACCACTCCCCAAAGCTCCAGCAACACTGGAACCTCAACATCAGATAGTTTAGTGTCATATCTAGGACACTCATTGCGGGGGGTCTTAACCCACTGCAGAGAAGCAGTCGGTATATTCTACAGTCCCAACCGACGGAGCAACATCTCTTTCTCTCTCTCTCTCTCTCTCTCTCTATATATATATATATATATATATATGTGTGTGTGTGTGTGTGTGTGTGTGTGTGTGTGTGTGTGTGTGTGTGTGTGTGTTAATGCTAAAATGTTATAAAATTCCTTATTAAAATAATTCGACTTCATCGTCGATAAATATTAATGAAGATAAACAGGTAGTCATATCAGACAGACTGAGAGAGATAGGAAGAAGCAGACTAACTTTGATAGAGACGGATGCATGTATTGTGGAAGATCTAAAATAGGTAAACAGGAACAAAATAATATAAATGTGAATATAGATAGATAGATTGATTGATAAAAAGATTGATGCTTTTGTTTTCGTTTTATTTTTAATTTCAGGAAATACGTAACTTTTTAAAAATAAATTTTTGAACTGTAATTATATTATATAAATTTCAGACAGAAGGTCACTAACGAAAATGAATGTTTAAAACTTTATCATCTTTTTTTTTTTTCATTTAAAAATTTATACGCCCTGATAAAGGTTTAAAACCGAAACGTTCAACCTTGGAAAATAATTGTGACACTAAATAATAAAAACATTCCGGACGGGCTTATGCTTTTTAATATTTGTATATTTTCATACTCACGGATTTATTTACACTTTTCCCATATATATATATATATATATATATATATATATATATATATATACGTGTGTGTATGTGTGTGTGTGTTTATTTACTACATTGAGTTTCGCGTTTATAGACAAATTAGGTAAAGTGTAAAAAGGTGAATTCATCTTTTTAAGAACCCTCCTGATAATCTTGTTACCGTAAAATTCCGAATGATAAATAAGAATCTGAAATTTTAAAAAAGTGTTATATTCGCTGTAGCTTGCAGGTATTGAACACTTTTTATCTTTTACGTTTTCTTTTTAAATTTCAGTTTCATTTTTTAAAATGGTTTTACTCTTGGTTTTTACGGCTGTTTAATTTTCTAACGACTAACTGTGGTACTATCACTTAATTACTATATATATATATATATATATATGTATATATATATATATATATATATATATAAAGCCATGTCGGTAGGGATAAAATTCACTGACTGTATCCTCTGTAAACTGGTAAGACTCCGCCCCAAAAGGAATATCCTAAGTATGATACTAAAGTGTGTCCGGTGGTGAGGCTCAATTTCTGGTGATCTAGAGTGTGGAATACTTTTTCATTGTCATTATTGCCAAATTCACTCAAATCTGTGTGCTAATTCCTGTTAGGTTCCCATTTATAAATGAAAAAAAAAGTTATTTTAAATAGCAAAAGTCATTTTAAACCATATAAAGTTGGCGATCGTAGTCGAGGGTGACCCGAAGGCTCCCTTTTCAATAGCTAAAACACCAAGATGTAGGGGAGGGAGCTACTCCTTTCCGTGGATGGCTCCACTTTACCCTTGATCCATACCTTATAATGATGAGTGTTAAGTAAGGCAGCATCAAGTACCATTTTGTGAGTCTTTAGTATGACTCGACCTGGGATTGAGCCCAGGCCTCCCGGGCCATTATGCCAATGTCCGTTTGCTATGTATGAATTATTAGTATTAGTTTTATGAAACTTGATGACATAACTGCACAAACAAATAATAATTATTACTATCATTGTCAATTAAAAAAGTAGGGGCAATAAATAAATGATAGCTGTGTTGATATTGAAAAAATAATTATGATTATAAACAAACACGTATAAATGAGTCAAACTTTGGCTTTAAATAACTCATAAGGTACTAATATGCCATTAAATGATACACACACACACACACACACACACACACACACACACACACACACATATATATATATATATATATATATATATATATAAAATATCCATAACTAAAACGGGGGTTGAGTTTAAAGATTGTGTTGTTTTAAACCAAACTTTCAAGTGAAGAGGCCCTTACCGCCTACATACCTTGAAAATTGGCATTCAAACACCGAACAAAAGTAAGAATTAACATAAAAATTTAGTTTAATGTTAAACTGAACTACATTCAGAAAAGGCAGACTGTGTAGATCAAGAATTCTCAGAGGAGCTGCGCTTGAGTGCCTGCCTTGAAAATTAGCTTTAAAAATTAGCCACCAAACACACTTGACATATAGGAAGATTTGAATGTTTGTAAAATTATCAAATCTCAGGTGAGTACAAAATTCTTAATATTTGACAAGCTTCTTTACACAGAGCTATTGCAACAATGATATTGATCGAATATTCCTCACTTTCGGCATGGACCCAATCAGAACCCTCTCTTTCTACGCCATTTTTCCAACACATCATCGTCTGCACTCGACCCTTCTACCTGTTCGTCGAACAGAGGTCTGCAAGTGGTTCGGGCGAGGTCTTCTGTTGCCAAATTCTTTTTGGCGCCTTCCCAAAACGCGCTAAACCTTCAGTGATCTGAATGGCACCTAATTGGTTGCTGCCTTTCGGCTACAATATGTCCGTCCGTGAAGTGAGAGTCTTGACTTTCAAATCTACGATACAGGCTTCCGGAATCAAATGACGTCGGAAGTTTAGAGAAATTCGCTCTGGACATGCGCACTCCGTTTTGGCACGGCTATTGTACACCGTTGGGATTGTTACGTAGACTGTTCAAAAGAAGGAGGCCGCCATGATTACGAAAACGGATTTACGGAAAAATCAGGAAGACTTTTGTAATCCTCTCTCTCTCTCTCTCTCTCTCTCTCTCTCTCTCTCTCTCTCACACACACACACACACACACACACACACACACACACACACACACACACACACATACACAGAGTATCTTTCTTTCTTTATAAACGAGACGTAATTAAAAAGTATCGAGACTGAACCTGTAATTTTTTAAAATAAATAAATTAAAACTTTAACTGAAGACGTGTACATAGTCAAGTGACGATGTCAAGATGTTAGATTGCTGTGTAGACATGTAAACTTCAAGATGAGACAGTGCCAAGTTTTGATAATTCTTTTATCGTCGACTTCGATATCTTTTAAAAATGAATAATTATTTTACAAAGACAATTCGGTAATACTTTTTAAGTTTAAGCATTTGAATTCTTTACGATTAGTTATATCTTGCAGCATCATAGCTTCCTGTGAATTATTGATCTGTTTATTTTCATTGAATCCTCTCTCATTAAGAGCTTCTTTTTATTCCACAGAAACCCCCAAAAATAGACTACCAATAACTCCCCCTGATTTAAATAAATCTTAGTGCTTCAACTTTGGCAGAAGATATTTTCACCAAGCATTTGAAAGGCTCATCTCGTGGGTGAAGATGAGCTTTAAACTATTGTGTCATAGGAAAAGAAAAGATGTGGATAAACCCTGCTTTACAATTTCAGGGAGAATCATTTCGTCTTTAACAGAAAAGCCATTCAAGAACCTGGGAAAATTCTTCAATTGTAGCCTGAATGATAAAAGCAGTCATGAATAAAATCAACAGTGACTTTGATTACTGGCTTTCAAGAGTTAATAAATCTGGAAAGCCCAGGCATTTCAGGGTTTACATTAACCAGCACGGAATTTTTTCAATGGTTTTAAGGTCCCTGCTAACATATGATGTCACATTATCGATGATGAAAGAATTTGAAAAGAATTTCAATAGAAATCCGCCAAGATAGCTTTGCTTGCAAAAGAACTTGAGGTACACAATATATACAATCAACTAATACCCTTTATCATCCCTTTGTAGCCTTTCAGGCGAGTTTTTGGTGATAAGAGCAAGAGAAGCCATGAAGTACTGAGTTGCAGAAGCTGGCATTGTGGTTGGTTGGTTTGGTTTAATTGCATATCAACCTTTGTAGGTTATTTAACGTTAAATCCATTTTTATACAAATAATCTGTTCTATTTTAAACAATTCATTTTAGCATAAGTACAGAGTTTAATTGTCAAAAAACAAGTTTAGTCAAACAGTTCTAATTCAAACAATTCAGTTTAGTATGGTTTTTGTTTTTTAAAAGTCAAAACAGTTCTATTTGTTGCTGCAGTCATAATATCCGGCAAAATTTTCCACTATATAATTGAAACAATCCGACGGCATAAAAATGTGTAAATACGAAAAACACGAGGATGATTTCATTTTTTAGCAACGGTAAATGTTTCGGTTTTTACATGTGAAAGCATTAAATCTTTATCAGGGCGTGTGAATTTTTAATCAAAACGAAAACAAGAGAAATTTTTTAAACATTTTGTTTCCGTTGACGGTGTTCTATTTTAAATTGGTGTGATGTAATTAGTTTTATTCTAAAAACACCACACGCATCATATATATATAAATATATATATAGGGTGGAACTATAAAATTGTCGTCCTAAAGAAAACAACACTACAGCTTTATTTCAAAACTTTTATTGAAAAAATCAATTCAGGTAACTTGATTATGTAGTAGAGCTCAGATTTAATCAATGTGGCCGCCTTCGGCCTCAATCACCGCCTCGATACGGATCCGGAACTAGGAGCATACCTTTTCCACAAGCGCCGGCTGGAGCTCGTGGAAATATTCGGCGGATGGTGACGATCAGGCTGGCTTTGGTGTTGTGGGAGGTCATGTTGGTGATGTTCTCGACGTATGACCAAACGAAGTAGTCCAGCGGGTTCAGGTCGAGGGAGAAGGGAGGCCAGTGAGAGAAGGGTACTAGTCTGAAACCAAGCCTGGGTCTCTTTGCACTTGTGAGCCGGTGCCGAGTCCTGCAGCCACACTCAGGGTCTGCCACCGGTCACCTAATTGCACCAGGGGATCACCACACTCTTCAACATTATGGTATTTAGTGTACACTGTTCACAGTGTACACTGCAGTAAACCCAGAGATATACATAATTATTTCCACTTCAAACCTTCCCTCTCCCCAAGGAGAATCAAGTATATTCAAAAGGTGTTACAATAATATTATTCTCTAAGAATCATGTAAATGAATTGAAAGCAGTAATGAATCCCTTAAATTAAAATAAAAATCAACATTGGTGTTGATTTCCAAGCCGACTTCGAAAATGTGAGGTGGCATGATGTGACCTTCCGCTCCACCATGTCCAAAGGGTTGTCCGATGCGTTGAGCTGTGCCCTCAAGCGTTGAACCGTCCGGATTTGCATTTTGAGGGTGCTGGTAATGGTCCTGTTGTCATAACTTGGATCGGTAGAGGGCATGAGTTGTACAGCGGCGCATCTCCGATCTCGCTCGTTGAACATTGTGTCACTTACAGAAATGATAGAAGGCTCCTATCGCTCTTGGGATTTGTACACAACTGGCCAACTAGTAGATGGTCTGCAAAAAAAAAAAAAAAGAAAAAAGAAAACCGGTTTTCATTAGACGGAAATGGAATCATGTTGTCTTTTCTAGAGCGACAATTTTATCGTTTCACCCTGTATATATTGGGAATACTCTTTATACAGACTCGCCTATAAATTGGTGTACTACTGCCATTTTTCCATAAGCGAAAGATACTAGAATTTTATATATTTTTAGTGGAACATTAAACAATCAAAACAGATATTATTATATAGTATACGCGACTAAACTCTGCACCTTTAAATTCCTATAAGCAAAAATATCAATTTATAAAAAAAATGTAAAGTTGGCAGACCGTAGTCGAGGGTGATCCGAAGGCTCCTTTTTCAATAGCTACTGCATCGAAGTGTAGAGAAGGCGCTACTCCTTTCACTTGATTGCTCCACTTTGCCCTTGACTTGAACCTTATAATACTGAGTGTTAAGCAAGGTTGAATCCCAGTCTCCCAGGCCACAGTACTCCAAAAATACGTACATTCCTTATTTATGCAATTTATTTTTCGTTACAGAGGTTTTAAAATTTTATTTTTTGTTACGAAATTCTAATGCCATAGAGTTTAGTGATAAATAATTTCTAATGATATCCATTTTCGTTGCATAATATTGTACTGGAAATAAACTGTAAGCCTATTTTTATTTAAAAAAAAAACAATTTGGATGTAATTATCTATTGGTAATCATCATCATCATCATCATCATGTCGTGCCGCTAGCACGGATATCCCTGACCCTCTCTCGCCACTTCTCCCTATCGTTCATCGCTTCTGGTAGGTCTTCAAGGCTACATCCCGTATCCTCACATAGCTGCTGTGAGTATGTTCGAGCTGGTCGTCCTGCTTTTGCGCGGCCATGTATGGGGATCCATAAGAGTACATCTCTTATGAGTTCGTCTCTGCTTCTCCAGCAGTGTCCTGCATGTCTGGTTCGTCTAACTTGAATAGTTTTCGTGATAGGGGGCAGGTGGCTGTACAGTTGGTGTCTTGTGGGGTGTTGCTGCCAGGACTTGTTCAGGATTGCACGCAGCATTCTTGTGTAATTGCCATCTAGCTTCTTCTCCAGTCGTTTTGTTAGCGTCCATGTAGTGCATCCATATAGCAGTATCGATGTGACCGCTGCCTGGAAGAAACTGCGTTTCATTTTATCGGTTAGGTCTGATTTCCATATAATCGATAGCCTATTGATAGCTGTCCATGCTTTCGTTAACCTCGTTTCGATGTCCTTTTCGGTTGATTCGACGCTGCTTCCTAGGTACGTGAATTTGTCTACTAGTTTAAGTGGGGTTCCTTAAGAGTGGTAAATTTTTATAGTTTAACATTAAACGTGACTTATAAGGAGTAACAGCTAAATTTTTATGCTCTAACATTAAACGAGATTTATAAAGAGTAAAAGCCTTTTAAAAAATCGTGGATAATAGACCAATAAAATACTTTAAGTACCATACACTAATTTTGAATAATTTTACTTTTAACGGAAAATATAACCGATTAATTAAAGGTTATGCAATGCGCAGAATTATTGCTCAGTCAAACATTATGATATCTTAGATTGTTTGGAAAATAATTTTAAAATAAATTCTTTATTTCGGAATGATTGGATTGATACAGTGTTTTAATCAGTGAAAATATGATTCCTGAACATCCATGAACGATTGAACTGATACAGTGTTTTAATCAGTGAAAATATGATTCCTGAACATCCATGAACGATTGGATTGATACAGTGTTTTAATCTGTGAAAATAGGATCCCTGAACATCCATGAATGATTGGATTGATACAGTGTTTTAATCAGTGAAAATAGGATCCCTGAACATCCATGAACGATTGAATTGATACAGTGTTTTAATCAGTGAAAATATGATCCCTGAACATCCATGAATGATTGGATTGATACAGTGTTTTAATCAGTGAAAATAGGATCCCTGAACATCCATGAACGATTGAATTGATACAGTGTTTTAATCAGTGAAAATAGGATCCCTGAACATCCATGAATGATTGGATTGATACAGTGTTTTAATCAGTGAAAATAGGATCCCTGAACATCCATGAACGATTGAATTGATACAGTGTTTTAATCTGTGAAAATATGATCCCTGAACATCCATGAATGATTGGATTGATACAGTGTTTTAATCAGTGAAAATAGGATCCCTGAACATCCATGAACGATTGAATTGATACAGTGTTTTAATCAGTGAAAATATGATCCCTGAACATCCATGAATGATTGGATTGATACAGTGTTTTAATCTGTGAAAATAGGATCCCTGAACATCCATGAACGATTGAATTGATACAGTGTTTTAATCAGTGAAAATAGGATCCCTGAACATCCATGAACGATTGAATTGATACAGTGTTTTAATCAGTGAAAATATGATCCCTGAACATCCATGAACGATTGAATTGATACAGTGTTTTAATCAGTGAAAATATGATCCCTGAACATCCATGAAGGATTGGATTGATACAGTGTTTTAATCAGTGAAAATATGATCCCTGAACATCCATGAACGATTGAATTGATACAGTGTTTTAATCAGTGAAAATAGGATCCCTGAACATCCATGAACGATTGAATTGATACAGTGTTTTAATCAGTGAAAATATGATCCCTGAACATCCATGAATGATTGGATTGATACAGTGTTTTAATCAGTGAAAATAGGATCCCTGAACATCCATGAACGATTGAATTGATACAGTGTTTTAATCAGTGAAAATATGATTCCTGAACATCCATGAACGATTGAATTGATACAGTGTTTTAATCAGTGAAAATATGATCCGTGAACATCCATGAATGATTGGATTGATACAGTGTTTTAATCAGTGAAAATATGATCCCCGAACTTCCCTGAATGAATGAATTGATAACATGAATTGGACAGTATTTACTCAACTACCCAATACATTATTAAATTTCAAGAAACTTTTATATACCCTGAACTTAATAAAGATTTCATTTTTTACTCTAGATACGTAGATTATATATTATGTATTTATACAGGATAACAAAAGTTAACAATTTGATTTTTAAAATTCCCCAAATTTTATAACAATCTTAGAAAGCATTATGGTATTTAGTGTACACTGTTCACAGTGTACACTGCAGTAAACCCAGAGATATACATAATTATTTCCACTTCAAACCTTCCCTCTCCCCAAGGAGAATCAAGTATATTCAAAAGGTGTTACAATGATATTATTCTCTAAGAATCATGTGAATGAATTGAAAGCAGTAATGAATCCCTTAAATTAAAATAAAAATCAAATTGCATCTCCCTTGTAGCAAGATATTATAGGATTTTTTCTCTATTAATACAAATCTAATAATTAAGAATCGCTTGGAAATCCTTAAAATAAAACTCGAATTAAGAAATCTATTCAAGAAGCGGGTACACTTGCATGACCTAAAAAATCTTAGATATGATAAGAAGTAACAAGAGAAGCCATGAGGTACTGAGTTGCAGCAACTGGCATCATAGTTGGTTGGTTTGGTTTGCAGGACCTAAAAGGTCTTAGATATGATAAGAAGCAACAAGAGAAGCCATGAGGTACTGAGTTGCAGCAACTGGCATTATGGTTGGTTGGTTTGGTTTGCATGACCTAAAAAATCATAGATATGATAAGAAGTAACAAGAGAAGCCATGAGGTACTGAGTTGCAGCAACTGGCATTATGGTTGGTTGGTTTGGTTTGCATGACCTAAAAAATCTTAGATATGATAAGAAGTAACAAGAGAAGCCATGCATGAGGTACTGAGTTGCAGCAACTGGCATTATGGTTGGTTGGTTTGGTTTGCATGACCTAAAAAATCATAGATATGATAAGAAGTAACAAGAGAAGCCATGAGGTACTGAGTTGCAGCAACTGGCATTATGGTTGGTTGGTTTGGTTTGCATGACCTAAAAAATCTTAGATATGATAAGAAGTAACAAGAGAAGCCATGCATGAGGTACTGAGTTGCAGCAACTGGCATTATGGTTGGTTGGTTTGGTTTGCATGACCTAAAAAATCTTAGATATAATAAGAAGCAACATAATCTTAAACAAGTTATCAAAAACAAATCTGTATGAAAAACAATAAATTTTTGCCCACCAAGTAATGAACAGAGCTTGCTGCAAACATATCATATACACTAATTCCTTTATTAGATCTCTGAATAATAAAACTTTCAAAATCTAACACAGGAAGTAAAGTAGGTGACTGTAGTCGAGGGTAACCCGAAGGGTTCCTTTTCAATAGCTACTACACCGAGGTGTCAGGAAGAGAGCTAATCCATTCCCTACATTGCTCCACTTTACCTGCGATCCGTACCTTATGATGGAGAGTGTTAAGCAAGGCGGCATCAAGTACTTTTCTTGAATGATATGACTCGACCTGTGATTGAACCCCGGTCTTCCAGACCATTAGGCGAATGCTCTATGCATCGGAACAAATCACACTCTAATAGCAAGAGCATTAATAACCTTTTAGAATGCAAACATTACTCCAGATAATATATCGAGAAATCAGAATGGTATTTTGATTTTAAATAGTTTCGGTTTCTTTGTTTTATGGCACATCAACCTTTGTAGGTTATTTAAAGCCAAAGACATCCTTCTAGAAGAACAGTAATTGTACTAGTTAACCCATAGCTGAGGGGAAAGGGGGTTCATCCCAAACGTAAATGTCCGAAAGAGAACGTAATAGCGCGACTGGAGTTCGAACTCGCTTACTACGATTCCACAGTCCATCGATTTAACCATTGCTCCACGGGGAACAATTATAAACACAGAATAAGATAAACAATAATAAATGACTAGCAGAACATTTCCACTCAAGAGGCAAAGACTTGACAACAATAGGATTGAAAAAATATTGTAATATAATGGCCGAAGGATTTCAGTTTATGCCTTTGGGTTTAGTTAGGCTGAGAACCTTTCGGCTCAGTGCATGGGTTACTTAGGTGCAACATTCACGTAGGTGTTCAGGCGCGTGGGCGGAACGGACGTGTCACTCAGAGATGTCACAATAGCCCAGATAGGAAACGGGGCTACTGAGTGCGGGATACATCATGCACTGGAAGTGCGCGGAGGATTTGGGGGATTTTGAAAAAGTCAGTTAGTTGAGTTGAGTTCTGCCTCGGGAGAAGACGGTTGGCTTTCGCTTGCTCGCCGAAGCCAGGCCAGTGGCCTTGTGGCGGGTGCCACACGTGTTGTTGGGGGGCAGATGGAAAAGCCAGAATAGGAAGAATGTGTATCTCTCTTCTTATGTCGAAGAATCTTTAAACTCAAAGGTAATAAAAAGTTTCGTACCTGAACAAAGAAGTCGTAAGTGTTTTTCGTGTTTCGGGTTTCCTATGTTCTATGTATATATATATACGAACATTATGAACGTTTTTGCGTATCGGTATGAATATGTCCATTTCACATATTCATATATGGCTATGGTACAATATATTATTTTTATTCTCAGGTCGAATTTTCTTTCAGTTGTCTAACTTTGTAGAATTTCGGTAGTTGACTTTCGTTTGATTTTAGTTTCATTTCTTTTGTAGCTTCTTGCCTGTTAGAATACTTATTGGCTATTCAAGAAGCAAGTGACGAAACCTTTCTGCTGGCTATTTCATCCTGCCTTAACAGTCTGGTCCCCAATTTTGTACTGAGGGTCCAATAGGAGTTTTACAGCAAGTAGTATGAGTTAGCTTTTTGGGGTCGTATCATCTGGGATTACTTCTCCCTTTTCCACTCTGGCCAAAATTAAGTGCCGCACTTGGTCGGTTTGTTTCTTTGTTCGCAATAAATTCTTATACATCTTGGGTTGTGTAAATTTATGAAACCTCATCTTACTGAAATCTCGTGGGGGTTGTTGCTGAAATCTTGAGTGAATTACACCGTGATTCTTGCAAATATTTTTTAGTCTCACATTGCTTGGGAGAATCTGGTGTAATCTGTGCTTTTCTTATATATGATATATATATATGATAGATATATTTGTGTACAGTTTTAGATTTTATTTCCGAAAATAAATTAGAAATAAAACTTAGTAGATCATTATGATTTAGAATTTAACCTAAGAGGATGGTGAAGCATGATTTCAATAAATAAAAAAATAATTAGATTTTTATTATTTAGTTTTTTGGACGAATGTCTTTATCTTTATTGTTATGTTCGTAACATTTCAGCCGATATATCCTCCATCCATCTTCAGGTGTTTCTTGTTGAACTCGGGAACCGACACGGAACTTCGAACCACGTCCTTTATTTAATCTACGGGGTTGGCTTGCTCTGATTTCATTAGCCATAAACGGGTACAAGTGTTAAGTTTTTCTAGCATTACTTTTAGCGGGTGGTATGTCTCTAGAAGAATACCGCAGTGAAAAGTCAGTTCTTGCGGACCATTTATGGAAGGAAAAGCAAAACTGTCTGCACTTATTATTAGATGAAGTTAAAATATTCGAAAGCGAAGAACATTGGAGAATTAGATGCCTTAAAGAATCAGCAGATTTTCGGCTAGTGGCTTGTTGGGTAGATCAAGTATAGAAATGAATACAATATAGGTACCAATACTACTGGGGAGTAACAATACAGGAATTCTGAATACTTGTACCCGCCATATTCACTATAATGAAGAAGATTGAAAAAGATAATAAAAACATTATATCTATACAAGAAACCAATAAAGATATATTGATATTACATCCAGAAACCGTTACCTCAAAAAGACTCAACAACAAATTAAACCACCCAAAATACACTGCATTTTATGTCCCAAATACTTACTTTTATCCAACTTTTATAGATTAAAATCTAAAAAATTCATCTTTTCAAAATTCACTAACTTTTATAGACTGATTTTCCTACTTCTTTGTGATTAAGATAATTAAAACTATTTTATAATGTGAAAATATCTTTATACAACAACCAATCAAATGAAATACCGTTAAAATGGTCGAACTAAACATTCTCTAGTCTATCAGTCTTAAAATTCAAATTGTCTTGAAATGAACTCCTGATAAGGGCCAAACATCGAAACCAGTTGCGATTAACCCATTTATAACATTTGTTTACCAATGATTACACGCACACAAACACTTGTTTTATATATATATATATATATATATATATATATATATATGCGCGTGTGCGTGTGTGTGTGTGTGTGTGTGTTCTGTGCATGTGTGAATGATATGTGTGTTTATTTTAGATAGTTTATTAATTATCTCAGCTGTGTCTGACACAAGGTCATCATATTGGATTACCAAATAAAAATATTGCTATACGTGTGAATTAGTCTGTGACTCAAGCTTGATATATTGTTTCACAATATCTGAGTTTTATCATTAGATAAATGTTACATGCACCGTTGCAAAAATAGTAACAGTGCATCCAGTGCATTCATAATTGGATGAGATTATACATACATACATACATGTGTGTGTATGTGTGTGTGTATGTGTGTGTGTGCGCGCGTGCGTGGCACAGTAAACGCGGACTATCTTTATGGTAGGAAATATTAGTACTGTTGTGTGCTCAACGACTTCTGCCCCATGTCAGATGAAGCCGTTTTGCTAACTATCACAACAATCTGGAACAGAAGGGTAGCTGGTGTAATGATTGTGATATATATATATATATATATATATATATAACGCTTTCATGATCGTCAGGCTATAATCATATCATATCTATATCTGTTATTTAGAGATAGCATAGACAATGTGTTCGAAATAAAAAAAAAAAAAGAATTTTAAAAAACACTTTCATTATCTCCTGATGATCGTCAAAACGTTAAACGAACCCTTGCAATAACCATTTGAGTATCTAATTTACGAATAGCGCCATTTTGAATATTGAGGACTATTATGGAAAAAACTGTTGTCGTCGATATTTTTTCAGTACTATATCTGTAAATATAAACACTGCTATAAAAATGAGAGAGAGAGAGAGAGAGAGAGAGAGAGAGAGAGAGAGAGGTGGGGGAGATATATTTAAGGAGAAAACATGAAGATAAAAGAATAATAAACTTTAGAATAATCACTCACTGTCTCTGAATAGTCCCATAATTTAAGTCGTGGGGTGCGCTGCTCATCTAGTGGGTTTGGGTAGGAATAGCCTTGCGGAGTCCATCCTTCTACCGGTCTAATATTCGTTTGAATTTTCCTTCTCCTCGACTGGTTGCCATGCCAAGATTGACGAATTCAGTCTGCCCTACTATTTACCCATAGGTATAAGGAGAATAGTTGGATTCATAACTTTGCTCAGGAAATCAGCGAAATCCAAACAGCCTCGTTCAGAGCTTGAACTCTGAAAGCCGATTCTACTTCTTACGACTATAACCTCCAAGTAAAAGGTATGAAATTACTTACGATGAAATATTATATATGTATATATGTGTGCGTTGAATAAATTGTAAGCTATTGTTTTAATTAATTCAGAAGAATTTTGCAATTCCCACGACAACCAAACTAATCTATTATGGCGACCATTAGTGTCAACTAAAATCTTTCGATGCAATTCGATTTCGATCTGATTTTGTTTACCTATAACGATCTGAGTGGATTTTCAGAGACATATATGTGTCCTTGTTGGATTTATGACTAAACACAAGTCCATATCAACCAAAGATTGAGCAGCTGAAAAAGAAGAAAAAGTTTAAGAAATAATAAGTTGCACTAGATATTCAACAATGGTTTATCAACTGCTGATGATTTGAAAACATTCACTACTAACACGATGTTAATCCTTTGAATACAATTCTTTCAAGAAACAAAGAGATGATGGAAATATAATAATGTTTATTAGGTTCTGCACATTTATAAAGTTCGTCAATAATGCAGATGAAATAAATAAGACGAATGATTGCATTTGACGTGGCAAATTTTTGAATTAAAAAAACTTTAAAAATAAGAAAGCCAAAAATTGTTGATTTATCAGAACGAAAAAGAAAGTGTCATGGCGGAGCGAAATTGATTGGCTACTCGATTTCAAATCCTAAACTGGGCTGTTTGAATTTCACATAACTTTTGGGGAAGATACGAACGCAACTATTCTTCTTAACTTTTGAGTTATATGGTAAATAGTAGAGCAAAGTGGTCTCTTTATCATTGGTATGGCAACTCGTCTAGGAGAAGGAAAATGCTTAATTCAAAGCAGTTATAGACCAAAGAAGGATTGTTTCCTCCAGAACATTCGTGCCAAGATTCGCTACATGAGTTGTGTCCCCACGACTAAATCAATTTACCGGATAAGTCCGTCTCCTAAAAACTTCTCTATTGATAAGCTGACAAATAGGCTTAAGGTTATTTCCAGTACTTGTTTCTTTGTAGTCACCCATCTTAAATATCCCCCAAACCCATGACTGTTTCACTTCAGTGATTTTAAGGGGATTTGTGCCTTTAGCGTGACTTGACCGTGAATACCAACGTTTACTAAGCTTTGCTAAGTTTGCTGTTACAAGGGAGGATTTTAAGTTGTGTGAGATCAATATTGTCCTGGGGTTCTTAAAGTTACAAAATTATACTACGACTGATTTAACTAGAGCGCTTGGCGAAATAACCGTGCTATTAATAGAATGCGTTGCTGTTTCGTGAAGAGACAATTCCCCGTCCATCTTCGTTCTTCTGTTTGGCGTGATCGTCTGTCTCGAAGGAAAGTTAGAAAAAGAACAAAGTGAATTTGTACCAAATTGAAAAGTCATATTTGTTCGTAAGTTGCTTGTTTTCTTTTCAATAAAAATTGTTTTTCTAGAAATGCATAAAAATGCTTTTATCAAACTAAACACATTTTGATACACATTATAAGATTTACAGACTTTATAAAATTAATACACTTTATATTATTAACACATTTCAAAATATCAACAAAAAATATGAGTAGTGGTTTGAGTGAATTACACACAGCTTCTTAATGAAGTATATTTGAATTTCAAGTCAACATCTAGTGAAATTATGTAATTCGCTACAACCATATAAAGATTGTCCCACAAGCATGAAACTAAATAATGAGGGGATGATAGAAGTGAGGACTAACGATTATATATATATATATATATATATATATATATAGGTCTCCCGGGCCATATATATATATATATATATATATATATATATATATATATATATATATATATATATATATATATATATATATATATATATATATATATATATATATATATATATATATATATATATATATATATATATATATATATATATATATATATATATATATATATATATATATATATATATATATATATATATATATATATATATATATATATATATATATATATATATATATATATATATATATATATATATATATATATATATATATATATATATATATATATATATATATATATATATATATATATATATATATATATATATATATATATATATATATATATATATATATATATATATATATATTGAATACCGGACATTGGCCTAGTGCTTAGAGTGTTCGCCAATGGCCCGGGAGACCTATATATATATATATATAAATATAATCGTTTGACCTCACTTCTATCATCCCCTCATATATATATATATATATATTGAATACCGGACATATATATATATTGAATACCGGACATTGGCCTAGTGTTTAGAGTGTTCGCCAATGGCCCGGGAGACCTGGGTTCAATCCCAGGTCGAGTCATACCAAAGACTCAAAAAATGGTACTTGATGCCTTATACTTGATGCATTATAAGGTACGGGTCAAGGGTAAAGTTGAGCAATCCAGGGAAAGGAGTAGCGCCCTCCCCTACACCTTGGTGTAGTAGCTATCGAAAAGGGAACCTTCGGGTCACCCTCGACTATGGTCGCCAACTTTACTTTTTTACTTATATATATATTCAACTTGGAGACCAGAGTTCAATTCATGGTCGAGGCTGTAGGCTTTTCACATAGCACTAATACCCATGGGAAAGGTGCGAATCTAATTTTTCTCCCTATAACTATGGGTAAATACTAGGACAAACTAGGATCTTCAACTTTGGTATGGAAACCGGTCTAGGTGAAGAAAAACTCTGAATTCAAACCTGTTAAACCCCGCTAAAAATTGACCTTGTGTCGCATCCTGATCGTGTGCAGAGGTTGGGTAAAGGAGATGCTCGTGGTGTAATGATTATCATCGTAGGAAATGGACCTGGTGAATCGAGTTCAAATTCTTGACTAGGCTGTGTGCATTTCAAATAGCGCTAATAGCATTGGGAAATCCGTTTATTCTCCCTCCAGCTACGGATAAATTGTTGGGCAGACTGGGGTCTTTAATCTTGTTCTGACAACTGCTTTAGGAGAAGGAAAACAGTGTTCAAACCTTTTAAACTCCACTTAAAATTTGACCATGTGCTGTATATATATATATATATATGTATATATATATACAACGATGGCAGAGGTAAAAAAAACTGACAGGCTCCGTTGACTTAATTATTATTATTATTATTAAATGTCCTTTATTATTATTATTATTATTATTATTATTATTATTATTATTATTATTATCAGAGATACAATCTCCTAGAGGACATTTAAATGTCCTTTAAGAGATTGTATCTCTGATAGTAATAATATATATGTTGGTTTAACCTCAACTACCCTGTCGAGGAGACTTACAATGCACCTTTCTGATATAAGTTCAATAGCCATGCATTTAAAAAAACATTCTTGGCCAACAACACAATTACGGAAAATTCTCACCGACAACACAAAAATATTAGAACATCAAAATAATAAACAAAAACTACAGATTCTCGAAACACTACATATTAGAAACATGCAGCCGACACTTAATAGAATTAATTTTCAAACCAGTGCTAATGTACTTATATGTCTTTGGCTACTGACACCATTTATAGAAACCCATTTAAAAGCAAATGCTATAATCTTCAACGGTAAAGACGCTCTTACATAGTAGTAATAAGCAAAAACAAAAGTTACATCACTTTTGAAATAGATCCTCCCCTGGTGATGGCCCAAAGTCGGGCAGAAAGTACTAGGGATACATACAACTATGGACAATACATAAATCAATTCCCGCCGAATACGATAAAAGCAATAGGGGAATACAAATGGATCCAGAAGAAAATATGCAGACAGAAAATGTCTATTATGTTTAATGAAATTTGTATATATATATATATATATATATATACGTACAAGGGTCATTCAATAAAGAAAGGGAATAATTTTCTAAAATGCAATTTTTTTGTTTTACTAAATGTAATTTCTGTATTTGGAATCGGTTTATTGCTGAAATTATTTTAATTTCACTGAAATATTTTGAGGCTATTCTAATGGATGGCAAGAAGAATGGGTGATGAGTACGGAGAAGCATATTTAAAAAAAAAATTTTTCTAATGGGCTAAATTGTCAAAAACAAAATCGAAATAGTATCCAAGATAAAGATAGGCAAGACAAATTCACTATGGCGAACACCCAGTAAATTGTAGAATCAGTTAATGCGATAATTTTGGATAACAGAAGAGTTACAATAGATGATATCTCTGAACAACTCGGAATTTCTATGAGTAAACCACACAAAATTATGGTTGGTTGGTTGTGTTTTATGGTATATCAACCGTTATTTAACGCCAAATCCATTTTTATGTGAATAATCAGTTCTATTTCAAGCCACTCCGTTTAGTCAAGCAGTTCTAATTCAGTTAAGTATAAGTACAGATTTTGGTTGCACACAGTTAAATGTCAAAACAGTACTATGTTAAACAATTCAGTTTAGTGTAAATACAGTTCCAATCTCAAAAAACAGTTCTATTTCAAATAATTCAGTTCAGCATAAGCCCGCAGTTTAAATGTAAGTACGGTTTCAGTTTACCATAAGCACGCAGTTTAAATGTAAGTACGGTTTAATTGTCCGAAACATTTCTATTTCAAGTGTCACGTGGTCTACCACTGAAAGGAGAGAAATAAGAAATTTCCCCTACCTCTCCGTATTTGAATTAACAGGCCACCAAAGACTGACCGTTAAAAGAAGAATAAGGAATCTAGGTCAATTCCTCGCGGCCGAAGTTACAAATCCAGGTCAGAATAAAAGCCAACAGATGTTTTGCATTCTGTGACCGGATGGATAAAGAAGGGGAACATAGAGGATAGATATAGTAGTCCGAGTGAATCGCCTGACAGGGTGAAGGAAGAAGAAAGAGGCTAAATGATTGGCCAGAACCCTAAAGCGGAAGTAGCACCCTTTTCGTCAGCGGAAATAGGAATAAGGAAATCAGTTTCCAGGACAGAGGTCGCCGTGAGAGGACGGGGATCTTATGCCAAACTCCGGGCGAAGAAGCAGAGCCGGGTTTCAGGACAGCAGTTGGCGTGATAAGATGTATTGAAACTGTCACCAAAATTCCGGGGAAAAGCGGAAAGAATCTTGGACAAGAGGAATACAGGTGCCTTCAAGCCAAGCTGTATGAAATCCTGCTAGCCCGTAAAAGAGAAAATACTCTCAGAAGGAACCCGTCGAAAAGCTAAGTAAACCTTAAGACTGTTTTCTCCCTCCACCCTTCCTAAGTATTGCAAATACATACTCTCTCTCTCAATTTAAAAAAGGAAGAAAGACATTTGTATTGTGATACTATCCGCTGATAATATAGCCGACACGTTAAATATGTGTGCCCGCATGTATTAAAAACTTTGTTATATTTCATATCTCTCCTTGTGTCGAAATTTATTCATTGTGTTGTCTGCCTCCAAGTTGTCTTTTGCATGTTCCTTTTCAGCTTCATTCGCCTCAATTTATTCTCGCTAAATGTCCTATTCGCCTTTAAAAATATTACACGGGAGATTGGAATTGTCGACTACAATAAATAACAATATTATATCTAAACCTTGGGGCCCATATCTTCCATTATCCTAGGAGTAGGAAGATGAAGTGGTCGGGTGGGTGTGTGTGAACGTGAAAAATAGAAACCCCTTGCCAGCGGCGGTCAGTCTAGCCCCAAAATAACCCCCATATTATCTGCCAGTTCCCATGTGCCCGAAGAAGAAATCTAAACTAGGACTTATTTTGCGAGGGATCAAGTGCCAGACTGCCCCGATTTCACTCGTGCTAAAAATAAACTCCCATGATGGGAAATGATATTTTCACGCCGCGTCACACAAGCTATATTCAGTTTAGTCAAACAGTTCAGTTTAGCATAAGTATTCCATTAGTTCTATTTAACCCATAATTAGGACCCTTATCAGATGCTACCACACCGAACCATAGGGGACCTGGGAGCGATGGCAATAAATAGGTACTCCGCGTTCCCCAAAGCTCCAGCATTACTGGAACCTCACCATCAAATTGTTTAGTGTCATATACAGGACACTCTTTGGGGGGATCTTAGTCGGTGTATTCTTCAGCCCCAACCGACTTGGCAAACAAAATTATGCATAGTCGCCTTATTTCTTTTAAGGTCTATTGTTAATGATATTTCAACAGGACAATGCATGTCCTCATACTGCAGTAAGAACAGTAGAAACCTTCAGTCAATTTTGTTTATAACAGCTGCCATATTCTCCTTATAGTCCAGATCTGGCCCACTTTGATTTCCACTTGTGTGGCGTTCTTAAAGAAACATAAAAATGAAAGGAAAACTATGGACTTCCACCCACCCAACTAAGAGTAACAGCACATTCAGTGCATTCATAATTGTAACTAAATAACTCAAAAGGGCTGTGAGATTATATATTTATAAACAACAAGTGGACAAGCAGTGCTTTGAACTATTAGGCCTACTCCTTCTTTGAAGGAGTGTAAGCCCACTCAGGGTCACATCAAAATAATGTCGCCTTCACAAAAATACACAAACAACGGGATAGAAATGTTTTTGCTTATATAGTTTGTTGTATACATCAGTTTTAACCCTTCCCATTCGGCCCAAATCGAGTGACAGTGAAATTTGCAATACCGTTTTAAGTAAAAAGTAAATAAAGCTGGCGACCGTAGTCGAGGGTGACCAGAAGGCTCCCTTTTCAATAACTACTGTAGAGGTGTAGGGGAGGGCGCTACTCCTTTCCCTGGATTGCTCCACTTTATTCTTGATACGTACTTTATAGTGCTGAGTGTTAAGCAAGGAGCTATCAAGTACCAAAGTCGATCAAGTCTTTAGTATTCGAAGTTTGTCTCAAGGTGTCGTCTTAGAAGCGGTAGGAAGGACCAACTTAGTCGATTGCTCTCACGACTTTGATTTCTTTCCTTAAATCTCCGTCTGAGATGTCAAAAACTCCAGCTATTATTTAGTCTTGTCTCTAATTTGGTGAGGAGGTTGTCTGGGTATATGGTATTTGTTTGTCATTAATGTCAATTTCTCATCATCCCAATTTTCTTTGGAATATCTTTTCCAGATTTGATGAATTATTCAAACTTTTTTTGATGGAAAGAAGGTTGAATCCACCCTCTCAACTCCAACCTACTTTAATTTATATCCGTCACCCATACCAGATATTATCAGAGTCTTAGAGTTTCCTTTATTCCTCCCACTCTTTATATTTAACCTGGTCTTCATCTTTGGGCGAGTATCACTGTCTTTTTGAGTCAAATCTGATTTTCAAAATCCATAGGTGAAGGAGAGTCGCCAAAGATTATCAATCCAATGTTTCTTTATCTGATCGGCCGCCAAGAATTTTCCAATGCAACAAATTTTGTCTCTTTTGAGAGAGACGTTTCAGACCCTATTTTTGTCTCCCAATTTTAGTTATCTAAATAATATTAAGTAATTAAGGTTCTTCAATCATACCTTTCCTTGTTAAATTCTGAATTAAAACAAATCCGTTCCTATATTTGACGAATAAACCAAACATTTCCTCTCACCGGCCCAACAGTTATCTTTTGGGTTTCACAAATGTTTTTTGGTTTGGTTTGGTTTGGTTTCTTTGTTTAATGGCATATCAACCTTTGTAGGTTATTTAATGCCAAAGCCATTCTCCTAGAAGAACAGTAGTTGTACTTTTTAACCCATAGCTGGGAGGATAAGGGGGTTTATGCCTTTCCCTAGGGTATTTGCCCGAAAGTGAACGTAATAGCGCGACTGGAGTACGAACTCGCGTACTACGATTCCGAAGTCCATCGCTTTAACCATTACACCACGAGGACACCCCCGCAAATGTTTTTCTT
Organism: Sepioteuthis lessoniana; assembly: GCA_963585895.1. Classification (NCBI taxonomy): domain Eukaryota; kingdom Metazoa; phylum Mollusca; class Cephalopoda; order Myopsida; family Loliginidae; genus Sepioteuthis; species Sepioteuthis lessoniana. The sequence continues at coordinate 68,481 of CAUZXS010003691.1, forward strand.
TGTTCAAATAGTATTTTAGCATTTAAGATTCTCTTAAGTATACAAATCTTACACTTTTCCGCATAATTTGCTTTGAATTGATTACCTCCCTTTCTTTAATCTCCAGTGTCACAGGAATATCTTCCGATTACAGAATCGTTAAAGCAAGGATTCGCCTGAGACTACACAGAAACAAAAAAGAAACAGGTAAACTTTCATGATATGACTGGTCCTCACTTGTCAGTAAAGATATAAGCCATCAATTTATTGTAACTATAAGAAACAAGTTTGATATTCGTGAAGGGACATCAAACAAACATATTCCAAATAATGAATATAAAAACTTTGTTACTGCTAATAGAGAACAGCCGAGTGCATACCAACCAAACGAAGAGCTAAAGATTGAGTTCCCTGGGAGAAAAAAAAAAAACCAAACAAAAAAACTAAAGCACACACACAAAAAAGCATTCTTACTTAATAAAAGAAATTCAACTAAAGCCAACATGGAGAAACCTAAGAAAGTATAGTGATAACTAAAACATACCAAAAAGAACAACTAGAATACATTCAAGCCAAATCAATAAAATCAGAAACTCGATAGAAGAGAGACAATAACAATTAGAAATGCATACAGTAAATAAAGTGAGTGTGAGGAAAAACACCTTAAGAACTAAACTAAATACTGCCAGACAGGAAGAAAGACTTCAGAAGTGGAAAGAACATTTCAAGAATCTATTTGAAAACCCTCCTGAAATCACATATAAAGAAATTATTAATTGCTAACTAGATATAGATCTTGGAGAGTTTATGGAGGAAGGACTGGACGCAGTACCGAAAAAAAATTAAAAGGAGAAAATTTGCTGGCATCGACAAAATATCTTCATATTTTGGCGATGTACGGGAGTATAAAAGACAAGGAAATTAAACGACTAAATGTTTCGATTATGCAAACTCATTGTATAAACAAAACACAACTGGATGAAAGGCAGCATCTTCCCCTTCCCAAAGAAATTACTGAGAACTATAGAAGCATAACTCTTACTGCTTTAGCCATTAAGGTTTATCCAGCCTGAAGTCGAGAAAATTCCAAGGAAATATCAGAACGGCTTTCAGGGTGATTGATACACAGCATCACAGATTCTGACATTCCGATGAATCATTGAAGGAGTATGTGTAAAAAAATCTCAAGGTAACACTATTGTTCGTAATTTTCTTCGAGATATTTGAATCCATACACAGTCGCTATGACTGACAGAGACTATGCAGATTATCAAACGCTTCAAGCAAATACACCAACCAAAGCCGAATCCCCACCGAATAGCGTGGAGTAAATAGCAAGAGGAATTAGACTTTATGTGAACACAAATAGATTAGTCAATATAGTACCATTTCTCGGTAAATGGCACACCTCAAAAATTCGTAGACCAGTTCACTTTGACAGTTATATCCCATTCACTGAAAGCGAAATCAACATACGCATGGGGAAGGCAAGAACTGCTATTGACAGATTGTCAATCATTAGGAAATCTGATCTCTCTTATTTAATAAAACGGGATTTCTTCCAAGATATGGCTATGTTGGGACTACTGTAAGGATGCACCACCTAGAATCTACCAAATAGCATGGAGAAAAAACTCAATATGAACTCTTCAAGAATGCTGCGTACTCTTTGGAACAAATCCTTATCTAAAACGCTAGTCTCGCGTACCAGTTACAACTAAGTTCCAAAAAAAGCAGCTATACGGCCACTTACCTCCCATCTCACAAACCATCCAATTAAGACGATCAAGACATTCTGGAGTCTGTTAATGAAGAAAGAATGAACAATGTTCTTTTATGGACTCCTTGGTGACTGCATCGGCATGGAAAAACTCTGTCAATGCATCGGTAGCAGGGGTGGGAATGCTTATAGGACCTAGGGCGTTAAAAACACTAAATAGCATTGAAAGAATACAACCTAGGATGATGGCCGCAACGTTTAATGGCAACTCCAAAGCAACAATTATCTCCTGCTACAGCCCTACCAATGTTAGCGGAGAAAACGAAATAGTCACCTTCTACGAAGAACTATCCTCCTTAGTACGTAGCATTCCGAAACACAACCTGCTAGTCATTGGTGGAGATATGAATGCACAAATCGGGAAAAAAGAAACAACAAATACAGCCTACACAACACGTCAAACAGGAATGGACAACATCAAATTGATTTCATGATAGAAAATAGATTAACATGCCTCAATATAAACTTTCAAAAAAGGGAGGGAAAATTATGGACCTACAGGAAATGGAAAAATAGTGCGATGAATTGCGAGGCATACTCCTCTTTCGAGGGTATGTCCTCCGATCATCGAATAGTTACGGCCAAAGTACGACTAAGCCTACGAAAAAACGCCACACGAAAAGCGACAACCAAGCACTATGACTGGGCCCTACTTAACAACAGAGATATTTGAGACAAATATGCATTAGAATTAAGAAACAGAGAAGACAGAAAAAGGTACCCCAAATGACGAATATGAAAATTTTGTAGAAGCACACCTTGAGGCGGCATCAAAGTGTATTCCAACAAAACCTATAACTAAATATAGAGTCCCTTGGGAAACGCTAGCGGTTAGAGAAAAACGTGCACTCGTGAAAACTGCCTCCAAAAGCTATCGGAAGAACCCAACAAACACAAATGCCCGAAAACTAGAAAAGGCACAATATCAATTAGCAGGAATATATCTAAAAGAACAGGCAGAATACATACAAATTCAGATAGATAAGATTAGAGACTCGGTAGATGATAGACAATCCAGGATAGCCTGGCAGCCAAAGCAAAATTGAAAGCTGCAAGCAAACAAGAAAGAGTAAAACTGTGGGAACAGCATTTCAAAAATCTACTAGGAAACCCACCGAAAATAACGGATGAACCGATCACCAGAATTATCAGTAAGCAATTAGACATTTAACTAGGTCCTTTCACCAAAGAAGAACTCGACTCAGTTCTTAGACGAATTAAAAATAGGAAAGCTGCAGGGCTAGACGAGATCCTCCCAGAAGTGTGGAAGACTAGACAATTCGACGATATACTGCTCCGGCAATGCAACGCAGTCTATAGTCAAAATAGGATAGAAAGATGGACGAAGGGATGCATCCTTCCTTTCCCTAAAAAAGGCGACCTCGGATTAGGCAAGAACTACCGAGGGATAACACTTACATCCATAGCAGCCAAAATCTACAATGCCCTACTACGAAACCGCATAGAACCCAAAATAGACAACATCCTTAGGAAAAACCAAAATGGCTTCCGGAGAAATAGATCCACAACCTCACAAATACTGACCATCCGTAGAATCCTTGAAGGCGTTCGGGCAAAAAACCTTCCGGCGACATTACTATTTGTCGACTTTACCAAGGCCTTCGATTCCATACACAGAGGGAAGATGGAGCAAATCCTACTAGCATACGGCCTACCAAAAGAAACCGTAGCAGCGATAATGATTCTCTACAGAAACACCACAGTGAAAGTACGTTCGCCAGATGGAGACACGGAATACTTCGACATTGTTGCAGGAGTACTACAAGGAGACACGCTAGCCCCATACCTCTTTATCATCTGTCTAGACTACGTGCTTAGAACTTCGATCGTCAAAATCAGAGAAAATGGCTTCGAGCTGACTAAGAGAAGAAGTAAAAGATACCCCGCAAAAACAATCACGGACGCCGACTACGCTGATGACTTGGCGTTACTGGCGAATACGCCTAATCAAGCAGAGACACTACTGCATAGTCTGGAACGAGCCGCAGCTGGCATTGGCCTCCATGTCAATGCACACAAAACTGAATATATGTGTTACAACCAAACAGACAACGTTGTCACATTAGAGGGAGCCTCTCTGAAACTAGTAGACAAATTCACCTACCTAGGAAGTAGCGTCTCATCAACCGAAAAAAACATCGACACACGACTGACGAAGGCATGGACGGCTATCGATAGGCTCTCGATCATATGGAAATCAGATCTAACCGATAAAATGAAACGCAGTTTCTTCCAGGCAGTGGTTGTGTCGATACTGCTATATGGATGCACTACATGGACGCTAACTAAACGGCTGGAGATGAAACTAGACGGAAACTACACAAGAATGTTGAGAGTAGTATTGAACAAGTCCTGGCGACAACACCCCACGAGGCACCAACTATACGGACACTTGCCCCCCATCACGAAAACTATACAAGTTAGACGAACCAGACATGCGGGACACTGCTGGAGAAGCAAGGACGAGCTCATAAGTGATGTACTCCTATGGACCCCCACATATGGCCGTGCAAAAGCAGGACGACCAGCTCGAACTTACATACAGCAACTATGTGAGGACACAGGATGTAACCATGAAGACCTGCCGGAGGCGATGAGTGATAGGGAGAAGTGGCGAGAGAGGGTCAGGGATATCCGAGCTAGCGGCATGACATGATGATGATGATGATGACATATGGACACATCGGTATTGGCCGACCATTAAAACGTATGTACAACAGGTCTATGCGGACACCAGAGGCAGTCTAGAGAATGTGCCAGTTACGATGGACGATAGGGATAGATTGCGAAAGAGGGTCAAAAGAATCTATGCGATCAGTATGACTTGATAATGATTGTGATGAAAGTGTAAATTCTAACTAATAACAGGACATTTTATTCGTATTTCAATTCAACTTCGCATAGGTGGTTGACAACAACAATTCCTTTGTAAATCCATCAGAAGAACGCTTGAGGATTCCCGACCGAAATGTTGGCAACAAATAACAATATAGAGAAATGAAATATAAATTACATTTAACTGAATCGAACACAATCCATACAAAAAAAAAGTTATCATTTAAAATGGATTAAATAATTTAAAATCAGAATATCGAGTCTGCATTTGCTTCAACATCAATTCAATGACAAGATAATAAAGACTGCCCTGAATATAAATATAAACTACAAATCTAATTCCTTTAGACATTTATTTCTTGAGAGAGAGAGAGAGAGAGAGAGAGAGAGAGAGAGAGAGAAGAGTTTGGAAATCAGCAATATTGAGAATTATCTCAATCCAGTCATGAGTTACTCACGCCTCTCAAAGAGGTCAAACCCGAAAACACTAACTGCATGCATATTACTACACACACATATATATATATATATATATATATGCAAATTTCATTAAACATAATAGACATTTTATGTCTGCATATTTTCTTCTGGATCCGTTCGAATTCCCGTATTATTTTATCGTATTAGGGGGGGGAATTGAACGGATCCAGAAGAAAATATGTAGACATAAAATGTCTATTATGTTTAATGAAATTTGCATTAACGAAGAAATGCTGCCTAAATACACACACACACACACACACACATATATATATATATATATATATAAGCCACACCTCCGCACGAGCAGGATGCGACACAAGGTCAATTTTTAGCGGAGTTTGAATTCAGAGTTTTCTTTCCCTTTGACCAGTTATCATACCAAGTTTAAAGACTCCAATCTGCCCTACTATTTAGCCATAGCTGGAGAGAGAATCATTGGAGTCATACTTTTTTCCAATAGTATTAGCGCTATGTGAAATGCAAGCAGGTTCCTTCAGGATTAGAACTCGAGTCGTAATGTCTATTTCCAACGACGGTAACAGTTACATCAAGTGTAACAGCAGCATAGAGATTATTTTCGAGAATACCTTATTACCATTTAAGGGCTAAAACGCTCGCGTATCATGCCAGTGAGTATTATTCTCACTTGAACCTTCTAACTGTGCCTTATTGGCAAGTCAAAGTAGACCTATTTTGTAGGGAATCAGTCTAACATTTAGCAAGCCGCTCTCACAGATCTGTTAATATCGGATATATTTACCTCCCCTCCCACCTCGCGACGGCCGGAAATAATGCAAACGTTAGATGAACGCGCAGATTTCGTCCAGGAAGTCACTCTCACATGCATTCCGGAACAAAAATTATCTTAGTCTTGTAAACATTCCCTCTTATGGGGGGGGGTTCCTTCCTCATGCCTCAAACAATAAACACTATTCTTACGCCGTTTTAGAAAAGAGAGGTTTGTGTTGACTAGAGAGACGGGCCTCTGAGACTAGAATGATTTATTTTCAAGAAACATATACCAAAGCATATGTGTTCAGTTACTTGTTGGATATTGAGTTAAATCCCCACTGGGTGTCTTGCACCTGTAGCCATGGACTGAATCTAAGTGAATCTAAGACACATCAGTAAATAACAGCATAAACATTTCCACTTAATTCTAAAAGTTTAACTTGGACGACCTTAATCGTTTATTTCTTTCAATTAATAATAATAATCATTTCATGCACGCTAACATGCACACACATATTATAAAAATGGATATTATTAGATATTATTCATTACCAGACTCTACAGCACTGAAAGCTTGAAAACAAAAATAAATTGCCCAGTCAGCTGGGGCTGTAGAATACACTGACTGCACCTCTGCAGAGGGGTAAGACGAGTGTCCTGGATATGACGCTAAACAATTTGATGGTAAGGTTCCAGCAGTGGTGGAGCTTTGGGGAATGCAGGGTACCCCTTCATTGCCATCGCTCCCAGGTCACTCTGACCCGGTGTGGTAGCACGTGATAGGGCCCTATCTATTGGTTAAATAGAACTAACAGCATACTTATGCTAAACTGAATTGTTTGAGTAAACTGAATAGCTTGAAATAGAAATGTTTTTTTACAATTAAACCGTACTTACATTTAAACTGCGTGCCAATGCTTAACTGAATTATTTCAAATAGAACTGTTTTTCGACATTAAAACGGTATTTACACTTAACTGAATTGGTACATATAACTGCTTGAATAGTTTGAAATGGAAATGTTTTTGACCATTAAACTGTGTACTTATGCTAAACTGAATTGTTTTCAATAAAACAAATTATTTACATAAAAATGGATTTGGCGTTAAATAACCTACAAAGGTTGATATGCCATAAAACCCAACAAATCAAACCAAAATAAAAATGAATAAAATGATCGGTGTTGTATTTTTGGACTTTTATATATTCGTATTTATGATGACAGAGTTTCCGTGCAGGGGAGATTGTTAATTGATAATACCTAATAATATTCGTTTTGATTGTATAGTATTCTATTTGAAATAATAATATCCCGGTGTCTTCTGCTTAAAAGAAAAGTAACTTTTTTAATAAAAAAAATTGTAGCAGTAGTAGTATTCTTGGAACGATACTGTATGCACAGTACTTTGGTTGGCACATGATAACTTATTTATTATGTATTTAGCTACGTGTGGTGGTTGGGAGAGAGACAGCCATTAACACAAACACACACACACACACACACACACACACACACACACACACACACACACACACACACCTCTCTCTCTCTCTCTCTCTATATATATATATATATATATATATATAGAGAGAGAGAGAGAGAGAGATGTGTTTGTGTGTGTGTGTGTATATATTCATCAACCCCTCTGCGCGTAAAAGTAGCGATGCGAGATCAAATTCTATGCAGGACAGGATTGAACTTCTCCTTGTCTAGTTGCTATACCAAAGTTAAAGAACACAGTCTGACCTACTATCTATCCATAATTAGAGGAAGAATAATCGGATGTGTAGCTTTCCCAAAGGTATTAGACCTACGTGAAATGAATCTGCCTCGTCAAGGATTTGAACTCAGTTCGCTGAGTCCATTTTTTACGACGATAACCACACCTATCTCTCTCTCTCTCTCTCTCCTCCCTCTCTCTCTCTCTCTCTACACACACACACATATATATATATATATATGTATGTGTGTGTGTGTGTGTGTTAGTGTGTGCTTGTATCTATAAATATGTTGAAACGACCATTATTGATAAAAACCAGTGGTTTTCGTTGAGTGTGTATGTGTATGTGTTTGTGTGTGTGTGTATGTTTGTGTGTGAGAGTGTGTGTGTGTGTGAGAGAGAGAGAGAAAGAGAGAGAGAAAGAGAGAGAGAGGGTATATGTTTTTGTGTCAGATATAGATAAAAGAACTAAGTAAAAATACCCCCCCCCCCTAAAATAACAAAAGTCTCTGCAGAGACACGCACAGGCTTTCTTTAATTGTTTACAAATCCAATATGATTAAAGACAAGTGTCTGTGTCGCCAGAGTTTGAGATTAAATGGTAACTTCGTAATGAGAATTGGGTGTGGAACGGGGAGAGCATCACGGAAGATTGTAAGAAAAAAAAGTGTTGGGAGTGGATGGGGAAGCGGAAGTGGGAGAAGGAATGCGCAGGAACCATTCAGAATCTTAGAGTGTTCTGGGGAAAGTTAACAGCCTCATGTCTCCCGTATTTATCTTGCATCTTCGCCATATTGTTATTTTAAAGAAGTATTGGCTCTCCGCCATGCTTGATCTGCCCCACTACGATTGCTCGCCAACACCGTCGCCACCACTGCTTTGCGTTTCCGCAATTCTTTTCTATTTCCGTCTCCCACAATTCCGCCCACACATTCATTCCTACTCCGCATAGGTATAACATATCTGATACACACACACACACACACACACATATATATACATATACACTATCATATATATATATACATATACACTCTCATATATATATATTTATATACATATATATATATATATATATATATATATATATATATATATATATATATGCACAATTTTCCATCAGTATAAATGTATATCTATATGTACAGGGGACACACACACACACACACACACACACACACACACACACACATACACACACACATATTATATATATATATATATATATATATATATACACTGTCATATATATATACATATACACTCTCATATATATATATATATATATATATATATATATATATATATATATATATGAGAGTGTATATGTATATATATATGACAGTGTATATATATATATATATATATATATATATATATATGTGTGTGTGTATGTGTGTGTGTGTGTGTGTGTGTGTGTGTGTGTGTGTGTGTCCCCTGTACATATAGATATACATTTATACTGATGGAAAATTGTGCATATATATATATATATATATATATATATGCACAATTTTCCATCAGTATAAATGTATATCTATATGTACAGAACACACACACATACACCACACACACACACACACACACACACACACACACACACACACACACACACACACACACATTCTCTCTTTCTTTCTTTCTCTCTCCTTATGTATCTTCCGTCAGTATATATATATATATATATATATATATATATATATATATATATATATATATATATTCATGGGGAATATATTGATGGAAGACATATATGCATGTATCTTATTTCCCATCAATATATATTTATGTATCCACACACACACACACACACGTATATATATATATATATATATATATATATATATATATATATATATATATATAAATATATATATATGGAAGTTATATTAATATATATTGACGAAAAATAAGATATATGCGTATATATTTCTTTCTGTGTGTGAAGGTATATATATATATATATATATATATATATATATATATATATATATATATATATATATATATATATATACGAGGATCATTAAATAAGATTCCAGACTTTTTTCGTATGGGCACTTTAGTACATACATGAAACTCTAGTCCCCTTCGAAGTAATCTCCTCTCCCGGCTGCAATGCACTTGTACCGTTCCATCAACTTCTGGGAGGATCCATTGAAGTCCTCTTGTGTGAGCGTGTCATTGACCTTCGTCACAGCCTCTTTCATCTCCTCAGTTGTCTCATGACGACGGTCCCTGAGCTTAGGGAATAACCAAAAGTCACAGAGAGCAACGTCTGGGCTATAGGGAGAGGGAGGAACTGTCTTGATGCCCATTTAGCTCAAATAGTCTGTGACAAGGATGGAGTTGTGGACTGGTGCATTGTCCAGCAGGAAATGCCACTGACCTGATTTGAAGAGTGCTGGCCTCTTCCAACAAAATCTCTCCCTGAACTCCCTTAAAACCTCAACATAGTAACCCTAACCCTTTGGCCAATCAACTCTGGTCTATTGACTTCCTTACTCCTCCCACACCTCTCATCATCCCTCACAGACTCCCTGCCTTCCTTGAATCTCTTTTTTAATTATTTTTTATACACTATTTTATAATTTGGATGGTGTGACCCCCCCCCATATAGAATAATTTGCAAATAAAGAATATTACACAAACTGGTATCAAGAAAAAAATTCCATACAAAATAGAAAAGATCAACAGCAAACTTACCATATGAAAATAATCACTCTATAGCGTATACTAAGCTAAAATTAAAACACTAACAAAATTCCTTTTGCTAAACATAAGAGTGCTCAATACATTAGATGGAGCGAAATATGAAAGTCTGCTGAGTTAGAAAAAATTTCTCTGGGTTTCACTTCAACGGATCATTGGGACATCTCTGATGATCTGTTTAGGTTAAATCGGGGTAGATTTTTTTCTGACTCTACAGACATATATATATACATATATATATATATATATATATAATCCCTTTTGCAGGGGCCAGCAGTCAACATGCTTCGCGGTTGACAAACCAGAAAACCAAACTTTCATCTGTTCGTGTTAACAAATAAGGGAACTATATATATATATATATATATATATATATATATATTGTCATCCACAGACAGACTGTTTCGTTCTATCAGAACTCTTCAGTGTGGCTAGACCCGCAGGACGCTCGAAGCCGGGATCGAAACCCGTCTAACTTTACGATAGATTAAGGTTTCAGACCACACAGCTACAAGCGGACTACGTTGGCTAAGGGAATTTTAAGGTATTTTATTTTTAGCAACAGCAGCAGCAGCCTTTGTTTGCTGCCTAAATATACATATATATATATATATATATATATATATATATATATATATATATATATATATATATATATATATATATATATATATATATATATATATATATATATATATATATATATATATATATATATATATATATATATATATATATATATATATATATATATATATATATATATATATATATAATTGTTTATATTGACCATATACTAGTAGCATTTAATAGGAGTAGAGAAGTATAAAAAATGTTTGGTCCTTTTCGCAGTGGTCTGCGACCAACAAGTTTTCGCTGTTTTTTTAATGCTTCTTTACTCTTCGTAAGTGTTATTAGTTTCTGGTTGTTATCTTGACAAGATAAACTATTTCATATTTATAGTTCACACACACACACACACACACATATATATATATATATATATATATATATATATATATATATATATATATATATATACACACACACACACATACACACACACATATATATATATATATATATATATATATATATATATATATATATATATATATATATATATTGCTGGCGGAAAATAAAATTGCAGTACCATGGATATATTTTACGTATCATATCCTGGTTGGAATAGATAACGTACTCAGCTTCAAGGGCTTATTCCCTTGGGAAGCACTCCTATCGTCTAAAAGTGGTAGAGACAAGTACTTTGCCTCTAGAGGAGAGTGCAGATGGGGATGAGCTATTTTTGGCACCGAGTACCCATAGGCTCGAGAGTCACTAATTGAAAAGCGGCAACAACAACAAAACTAAAAAAAAAAACACATTCAAAAACCCAAGAACATGTATTGAATTTTGACTGTCACGGGAGATAGGGTTAAATTGATATGAATATGTGCTTCAATTTATTTGAGTGTAAATGTTCCCGTCAACAGATTAATTCGTATATGAGCTTGAAAATAAAGCATGTTTAAGAGTAGTCGACTCCGTGTTTATAGTGTTTCGAGGTCAAAATCGGTATTGTTCAGCAGCGGAGAAGGAATTTTATAATCTGTCAATATATATATATATATATATATATATATATATATATATATATATACAATGCTTCTCAACCCTCCGATATCTCCTGCATTCCTATCTATCTGAAATTGTCTTGACCCTGAACTAGGACAAGAGGGTAAGGAGGATGATATGAGGCGCTTTCTCGCTTTAATCAACTTGTCATGACTTCAAACCATGCGACGGTGGGGAGTGACGAATCAGCAAGTGTGCTTTCACTTAACCTTCAGTCAAAAATAATCACAGCAGTCACGCAAGAAGGTGGAATCGCTTCCACATAGTCCACAAACTGATGAAGATCAGATGGCAGCACAAGATTCCTGACACGGAGATTCTCTTCCGAATGTCCACCATTTCCATCCTTCTTGAGAAAGCACCGGCAAGATGGGTTAGGCACGTCCGGCTCATGGATGACGAGAGGCTTGCAAAGCTGCTTTTCTATGGCAGATGGCAGGCGGCTGTTGGTTGACTGAAGTTCCGCTTCAAGGACAACTTAAAACCATATTCATGTGCATTGAGATAAGGAAATCGTGTATGGTATCAATTATCGGTAAAAAAATATTTTCTAGAACTTATTTACCGTAATTAGCGATGCACAAATCGACTTTTTAAGGTTGAAAAAATCTCTTCAAAACTAGGAGTTTTCTTATTTTTTTGATGGCTAAAAATCTGCATGTTTACGACAGTGTGGTGGTCACCCAGTGGAGCAGTATTCCTAACAATCGATATACATCCTTCGATCAGATTGCCACAAACATTTCCAGCTTGAACTGGTATTTGGTGAAATTATTTAACTAATTAACTGTGAGATTAATATTAATAATTAAATTAATACAAATTAAGTATTATATATATATATCACAGGTCGTCTGACTGTAAGCACTAATCTGTTTTAGACTTAAGCTACACAGCAGGTATTGGTTTAAGACAGAATTAAAAAATCCTGTCGTCGAATTATATGTTTAGTCGATTATTAGGCGGCAATTTACCTTATTAGTATTAACTGAATGGACTTGTAACTTTTTCGGTACATGCTTTCTTTGATAAAATTGACAATCATTATTATCAATTTTAAATAGAATTTTTTCTTGCATCTTCTCAAATCCTGTTGTCTTATAATCATATCTCACGTACATCGGTATCTCTACGATCTCGAAGGTGTGTTTGTTTTCTTTGTTTAATGGTATATCAACCTTTGTAGGTGATTTAATGCCAAAGCCATTCTCCTAAAAGATCAGTAGTGGTACGATTTAACCCATTGCTGGGAGGATAAGGGGGTTCATACCTTTCCCAAGGGTATTTGCCTGAAAGTGAACGTAATAGCGCGACTGGAGTACGAACTCGCTTACAACGATTCCGCAGTCCATCGCTTAAACCATTACACCACGAGGACACCCCCCGAGCTCGAAGGAACAACGTGTATTGGAAACAACAATAAAGAATAAGCACTCGGTGAGATTCCAATTCATTTCCCCTATTGCTTTGATCAAGCCAGATTTTCCATGTTTTATCAAGAATTAATTTGTTCACACTATGTTTGTTGTTATGTTTTCCTACTCGCAGAGTTTATAGAATAATTCATCTATTAATACCCCCCCACATACCAGTGTAGTTAACGTGCTGGACTGCGACATTGGAGTAAGCGAGTTCAAACTTCAGTAAAACGTTCCCTTTCAGACTAATACTCTCTGGAAAGGCATGAAATCTTTTATCCCTGCTTGCTCTTGGTTGGATAGTGTCACTACCGTTCTTCTACAAGAATGGCTTTGGCATCAGATAACTCACGAAGGTTGATTAAAACAAAGAAATCAAACCTATTTCTATTCTATTCTTTAGTTTTATTTTTTATGAAGATTTTCAAAAGTAAAATGGGTGTGTATTTATTGGGGAGCCTTTTGAGATGAGGCTTCTTAATCTGAGAATTATTTTTTTTTTATTGTGGACTTTTGTACCAAGATGAGGACAAAAGTCCGCAATAAAAATAAATTAATTCTCAGATTAAGAAGCCTCATCTCAATAAAGACAATTACAAATTCGGTACGGACCCGACTATGGAAGACCAGACAAGGAGAAACAAATAATTGGATTTATAAGACCAAAAAATCCAATGTTGGTCGCCAGAGGGTTACTTGGTCAAAAACGTGGTGCGATAGACAACAACTATGGAAGTCAGTAATTACTAAGGATACGGTTACAAGACTCAGCATTCCTATCCGAGGTCGCGGTTAATCACCTGAAGAAGGCCAGAGGTGAAATTTGGCCGAAACGCAATGAGAAAAACAACAAAAAACTACCAAGATGAGGAAAAAGTCCTCAATAAAAGAAAAAAACAAATTAATTCTCGCGTAAAAGGTTCGATTAGGTTCGATTATCACCGGTAGATTATTGTTTATTGAAGTTTTCGATACGAGCTGTTGTGGAGATACAAAGAGCATTGCGATTAAGATAACCGGAAGTGAGAGAATGAAAGAATGCTGGTTAAAATTCGGATTTATGTTGCAGTTCCTAAGAGCAGCGGCTGTCCTCTTCATATGTTCCCATTGATAGTCTTTTTTCATCTGAAAAGAGATGAATGCCTGCATCCAATTTGATGGGAGTACATAAGATTATTTCTAAGTTAAGCTCGAGTGTGTCCTTGCGGCAACTTTCTTCGGAATCTACTTCATTACTTTTCTTTCTCGTATGTTCAGAGAAAATACAGGCACATAAGAACTTAATCAGATGGTCATCTCTTTAACATGAAATGGCCCAAATCTAAACAGATGAAACCAGGAGTGTTGATCTGAAACCAGCTATTTACTGATGATAGTGCACTTGTTGACCATAGTGATCAACTCTCCTTGGTTTAATTGACAGACAGGTTAGAATGTGTGAACTCATCTCCCTGGCAATTAGTGTCAAAATGACAGAGATTTTCGAGCAAGACACGAACTCTTATCCAGTCATTAACTTGAACGGAAATACTCAAAAGGCAGTCGAAATGTTTATCTACCTTGGAATAACAATCTGCAGCATCCTATTCCTTGATGAGGAACTAAATGCAAGAATAGGGAAAACTGGAACAGCTTTTGGAAAACTCAACAAGCGGTCCTGGATAAACTAAAAACTGACTACAAAAAGTAAAGATACTAATAATACCAGGCCTGTGTTCTTATAACTCTCCTAAATGCAAGTTAGGCTTAAACATTTGCATCAAGAAAGATTAAACAGATTTCAGTTTGTTTGAGAAAGATATTAAAGACAAAATGGTAGGTTAAGATAACGAATATAGAAAAGTTTCGGCTTCTGTTTCTTTGTTTAAAGGTATGTAAACCTTGCAGAAAAAAAGTAGTGGTACTATTTAACCCATAGCTAGAGGTTCATATTTTTCCCCTGTGTTTTAGTCCGAAAGTGAACGTAATAGCGTAACGAGGGTTTGAACTCGCTTTCAACGATGCCGTAGTCCAGCACTTTAGCCGTTACGCTATGAGGACTCTGACTCGGAAAAGTTTTCAGGTAAATAAATATCTTATCACTCTTCTCTATTTTTAGGTACAGAAAGTTAAGTTGGCTTGATTGTGTAAGAAGAATGGTCTACACCAGGA
The DNA here is from genome assembly GCA_963585895.1 of Sepioteuthis lessoniana. Taxonomy (NCBI): domain Eukaryota; kingdom Metazoa; phylum Mollusca; class Cephalopoda; order Myopsida; family Loliginidae; genus Sepioteuthis; species Sepioteuthis lessoniana. The sequence goes on from CAUZXS010003691.1 coordinate 83,948, forward strand.
TATACAAACAATTGCTCTGAGGGTCATTCAATAAGTTCTAAGTGTCACCTAAAAAGAAGATCCATTGCTGAGCATTCTAAGTGAGATCTTGGAATTAAACAAGCTGTCAGTCAAATCGGTCCCATAAAAGCTGTCGTCAGAGTACAAGCTGAAAAGGGTTAACATTTCCAGAACACTTCTGATTCTCCGACTCCATCTAAGTGAAGCTTAGAACTTTAAAAAAACAACGTTTTTTTAGTGTTATCTGTTGAAAGCATGAATAAAGGATGTTCCAAGCTGCGTTACAAAGACATCTATATAATCACCTTAAATGATCCCATAAAGACACTACAGAAGATTGAAATTAATGAAAATCTGCCATACATATAATCTCAAATTACCATAAAAACACCTTAATTGACAGAGACGCTGATGAAAAGGCAGAAAGACATCACAAAATACCCCTAAAATACTTCAAACCCACAGACGAACGACATTGCAATTTCTAGTGAGTGCACCTGAGAGTAATGACCGTTAGTTAAGATGCAAAGAGTCATAATAATAATGATGTTTTTTTTTCTATACGTGTACGTGGGGATAAGCAAAAAGTAAAACAATCAAAATGTTGCGTTAACAATAAGAATAAGAGAGAGAGAGAGAGAGAGAGAGAGAGAGAGAGAGAGAGAGAGAGAGAGAGAGAAATCAGCAGTCTGCTCAACGATACATCTTGTAAATGGTTAATTTGGTAACATAGAGAAAATGCTGTGTCCTACGTTCAACAAGTGCAGAGTTTCCCCCTTCTTAGGAGAATTCATGTTATTTATCACGATCCTCAACAGATCTGCTCCAAATGGAGGTGACCTTAGTTTTGTCTGTCGGTGTAATCAAAGAAAGTCCGCCACCATTCTCTTCTCCACCAATTTCTTCTTTCTGAACCTTTTCGCAACTCCTAATGAACATATTCATCCGCTGGAACCAATCTTGAAAAAAACTGGCGCCAATTTTATTAACTATAAAATGTTATACTGGTGTCGTGACTGAAATTGTTGCTGTGAAAATTATTTAATTACCGCGCTTAATTTAAACCTGAATACATAAAACATTTATTAGTGCGAAAAAAAAAAAGACAATCTATCAGCCCAAGTCGGCTGGAGTTGGAGAATATACCGACTGCATCTCTGCAGAGGGGTTGGACCCCACCACGAATGAGTGTGCTAGATATAACGCTAAACTGAATCTGATAGTGTGGCTTCAATTCTGCAGCTTAGGGGAGTGTGTAGTACCCTTTCGTTGCAATTACTTCCAGGTCCACTCAGACCTGGAGTGGTAGTACATGTTAGGATCTCATCAAATAGAAATATATGATAATTTTCTAAACGTGAAGCCATTTAACTCTGTGCAAACAAATCAGTTCTGGTTCCTTTAAAAATGTTACCTACAAACTATTCGTTTACAAATAATACATATTTGTAGAAAAAGAATTTGGTATTAAATATTTATCTAGGGTTGATATTCCATGAAACACTATCAACAATCTATATATCTATATATGCATACATATCTATGTGTGTGTGAGCGTGTGTGAGTATACATTTTATGTTTCGTATATATATATATATGTATATATATTGTCATCCACAGACAGGCTGTTTCGTTCTATCAGAACTCTTTAGTGTGGCTAGACACGTAGGACGCTCGAAGCCGGGATCGCAACCCATCCAACTTTACGTTAGACTTAGTTTCAGACCGCTCGACCAACAAGCGTATCACGTTTGGCTAAGGGAATTGTTAAGGTATTTATGTAGCAACAGCAGCAGCCGTTTGTTTACATTTTTATACCCTATCGGCTACCAGAGTGCTCAATTCTTTCGAAGAGTTTTGCATTATGCGAGCGGCGGCCGAAAATTCCTTCACCACAGAGCGTATATATATATATATATATGGAGGCGCCCGTGGAGTAATGGTTATCTTCATATGATATGGACACGGCGACACGAGTTCAAATCCTGGATGAGACTGATTGCATTTGACATCGCACTAATACCCTTGGGAAAGGTATGAATCCAATTATTCTCCCTCCAGTCGGGTAGACTAGGTTCTTCAGCCTTGGTGAGGCAACTAGTCTAAGAGAAAGAAAACTCTGAATTCAAACCTGTTAAACTCCAATTGACCTTGTGTCATATTCTGCCCGAGATGAGGGGTTGGTACATATATATATATATATATATATATATATATATATTTCCAGTGTCCGCAGGAATTATCAAGAGTGATAGCGGATTGATAGATACAAAAAGGACTTAAGGTTAGGCAGGTTTCGATCCCTGCTTGAAGCGTCCAGCCACACTTAAGAGTTGTGATTCAATGTAACAGTCTTTCGGTGGATGACAATATATATATATATATATATAGAGAGAGAGAGAGAGAGAGTGAGAGAAAGAGAGAAACAGGAATATATAGATAGATAGAATCATGGGAATTCGAGCTATCAAGACGACTTGGGGATTTGATATATATTTACAGACCAAATACATATCTAGTTTGTTTCATTGGTAATAATACATTTATTTTTGCCAAAAATAAATAAATAAATAAACGATAAATTTATTTATCGCTATCTATCTATCTATCTCTCCCTCCCCAACTCACATATACATGGTATACATCAAATACAAGTATCGTCATCAAGACGTGCTGACAGCACGGATTTCCCTAACTCTCCTTCTATCTCTCTCTCTCTCTTTTTCTCTTTCTCTCTCGCTTCGTCCACCCCAATCACCCATTGCTCCCGGCAGATCCTCCAAACTACAACTTGTCTCTACACAGAGCTGTTGTTCTTGCCATAAGTCCTAGGTGCACTCTGACCCCTGCTTGTTCTAGGCTATACAGTAGGGATTCGGCTTGGGCTGGTGTATTCGCCAGAAGCGCTAGATCATCTTCGTAGTCAGCGTCTCTTATAGTTTCTGCAAGATATCATTTGTTTCTTGCTTTTTATTTTTATATAGAGCCATTTCTAATTAGATCTGTTGACAATCGTAGTACATAGTCTAAGCAGAGTGCAAACGAATATGGTGCTAATGTATCCCTTGGCCAAACTCTTGAGACAATTTCGATGACGTCTGTGTCTCCATCTGGTAAACGAACCATGGCTTTCGTGTTTTTATAAACCATCATTATAGCTGTAAAAGTTGATTTGAGGAGCCCAAATGCTAGTAGTATTTACTCCATCTTCTCTCGATGCATGGAATCAAATGTTTTGGGGAATCCTGGGAATCGAGTTCTTCGAAAACCCTTCTGACTTTTCTTTAGAATTTTCTCGATTTCAGGTTAGATACGGTTGAGAACCAGAGCATTATAAACCTTAGCAGCTATAACAGTAACTCAAAAAATAACATCAATGATAAATTAAAAAAAAAAGTATAATTCAATTGATATATATACAGTCATTAAAAAACAACAAAAAACGCGCATCACTTAATTTCATATTTTAATAAACTGTAATGACGTGTACTGTAATGACGTGTACTGAAATGACATATACTATAATGACGTAAACTGAAACTGTTGCGAAGTGAATTCTGTGTAAATTTAAAAGATTGAAAGAAAAAATATATAGGGATGTGCAACGTTTATGTACACCTCTTAATATAATGTCAAAAACTGAATAAATGAACATCGGTCATTTGTACCAAGTAAAATAGTAATTTTCATCCAATGAGGTTATTTAAGTTACGTTGTTTTTAAATGAAGCAATTTACACATCAATTAAATTAATTAACAAATACTAATAATAAATTTGTTCATAATTAAAATATATATAAGTTATATATAATTTGACCGATGAATAAAGAATATGATACAACGCATAAAGAAATAAATGAATTAATAGAAATCATCACTTCCCTTATTTACTTTAAAATATACAGTTTTCTCGGAGCGACGAAAAAGACGTCAGTTCATTTTGACGTTATAAATATACAAATTTAGTTTGCTTCAATTGAATAACTATTAGTCATATTTCGATGTTATATACATATCTCCTTCTGCTGGTTGTCAACAAGGTGTGTAAACATTGCGTAATTATCATAATTCAATATCTAATAGGTTTACTTTACGTCCTGTGAACCGGTTGAATAGGAAGACTCGAAGACTACATTAGTAAGTAAATTTGGCGACCGTAGTTGATGGGGACCCAAAGGCTCCCTTTTCAATAGCTACTACATCGAGGTGTAGAGAAAGGCACTGCTCCATTCCCTGGATTGCTCCTCTTTACACTTGATCCATACCTTATAATGCTGAGCGTTAAGCTAGGAGGTATCAAGTCTTTGGTATGACTCGACCTGGGATTGAGCCCCGGTCTCCCGGGCTTTTGGCGAACACTCTAACCGCTGGGTCAACACTAATTACAGCGACAAGAAACAACACATACAGTTGAATGATCAACAGAACAATAAATAGGAAACAGAAACAAAAATAGGTAGAAAAACAACTGTATAGATATTTCAATCGACAAACTGACGAAATCTCACACTAGACAAAATTAAGAAAAGGAAACCTTCAGAAAAAAACTGAATCTCATCTACCAACAGCACAAAGCAACGCCATAAGGACTAATTATATTAAAGCGAAAACTGATAATACGCAACAGAATAGCAAATCTTGGTTATTCGGCGACAGAGACGAAATGATTAATCATATAAGTAAATGTAGCTAACTAGCAGAAAGGAAGTAGAAAACTAGAGACATGTTGGTGGGGAAGGTAATTCACTGGGAATTGTACAAAAAATTGATATTTGACCATACTACCAAATGGTATATGTACAAATGGGAATCCATCCTGGAGACACGCAACCTTCTCACTTTTATTGAGATTGAAACATATCACCGTATCCAGGCTAAAATATCAAACCGAATAATAATTAGCAAAAAAAGTGTGTGGCGGGTAATCGAGAACATACTGAATAGGAAACTTTGCCAACTCGACAGACCACAAAATGAAAATTAAAGAAAACAAATAGAAAAACAAATACTTGGACTTGGACCTAAAAAGTTATAGCACATGAAAGTTACGGTGATAGCAATTGTATTTGATGTGCTTGAAGTGGTCTCCTGAGGCTCTGTAAGGGAACTGGAAGAGTTGTAAATCGAAGGACGAGCGGAGACCACCCAAACTACGGCATTGCTATGATCAGCCAGAATACTGAGAAAAGTCCTGGACACCTGAGGAGACTTGCTGTCACTCAGACTCCAGTGAAAGACCATCCACTAACGCTGGTGTAAAAAATTTGCAAGGAGTGAAATAATAATCGGAATTTTTGAAGAATAAGATCTAATTACTTCTTGTTTAGGGTAAAAAAAAAATGGACGTGCAATAGGGTCTTTTTTCCTTGTACTTGTCATTGCAAGAGTGACTATATAAATTGACTCAAGACAAATAATATTGTATATGCACCATACCCAACAACAGAGAAGTGTAGCATCTCTATTATTATGTCCCTTCTTTCTCTGTTTATCGATCTGTGTAGATACCTATATAAACCTCAATGAATTGTAATGGTTAGCAAAATAGTCTGGCAGATCAATATTGCTGAATAACAAATTCAGTCTTTTCTGAATTTCCAATGAATGTAACCAGGTACCTAGTTCTTTGTCTGTCTGTTTGCCTCTTTTAACGACATCGACACACAACTGACGAAAGCATGGACGGCTATCGATAGGCTCTAGATCATATGGAAATCATACCTGACCGATAAAATGAAACGCAGTTTCTTCCAGGCAGTGGTTGTATCGATATTGCTATATGGATGCACTAAATGGACGCTAACTAAACGGCTGGAAAATAAACTAGACGGCAACTACACAAGAACACTGCAGGACACTGCTGGAGAAGCAAGGACGAGCTCATAAATGATGTAATCCTATGGACCCCCACATATGGCCAAGCAAAAGCAGGACGACCAGCTCGAACTTACATACAGCAGCTACGTGAGGACACAGGATGTAACCCTGAAGACCTGTCAGAGGCGATGAATGATAGGGAGAAGTGGCGAGAGAGGGCCAGAGATATCCGTGCTAGTGGCACGACATGATGATGATGATATATATATATATATATATATATATATATATGGTACCATAAATATGCACGAATTTACTTAGCCTCGTGGCTATGGGCAGGATGGGATACAAGGTCAATTTTGAGCGGAGTGCTGCAAATTTGAATTCAGTGATTTAGAGTTTCGTGTAGAACCAGCCACACGTAAAGAGCCTTGTCCGGGATTTGGACTTGGTTGATCGAGTCCATTTTATTACAACGTTAACCGTTACGCCACTTACGCACAAACACAATAACAAACATTCTCTCTCTCTCTCTCCCTCACACACACATATATATATATATATATATATATATAAGTGTTGGGGTGTACTTCTTAATGGGCCATATTATATATTGAATACAATATATACAAATATACATATACTCACTCTCTCTCTCTCTCTCTCAAACACACTTGTATCAACCTAAACAAAATAAATCAACGAAAGCAGTGAAATTTTGAATGTTCCCGTTACCTTTGGAAAAGGCATGAATTCAATTTTCCCTGCTCTCAATGGAATCTCTATATATCTTGTTACAGAATTCCTACGATGGATAACGGAGAAGAAATTGGGCGAGTGAGAACCCGGGCAAACCACTCTTCCATGGCTACCTTACCAGTATAGGTAGTACCAAATAAAAAAAAAACGGTTACCCTCAAATTATTAGCCAATCGGCGAATAAAAACAATATATATGTAATAACATCTGCTAATAAGCGAAAGTAAAAGTTCTAACATATAAACGCAACAATGAAACTATACGCATGCTAATATATATATATATATATATATATATATATATATATATATATATATATATATATATATATATATATATATATGGGAGTGTATATGAATACAAGATGTGATCAAAAACTGTTGAGATTGTTGTATTGAGTCTAGACGAAGTCATAGTCTGTCGTTGCTAATTTGAAAAAAAAACATATATATCTCCAGTTTTTATATATTTTGACCGAAATGTTCGAGAGAAACTCAAGATTGTGCAAGTGTATTATCCCCCATACACACCAAATCTAGTTACGTTTTCTTGTTGCCTAAACTGAAAGCTGATATCAAGGATAAGATAAAATTTCGAGGAAAACATTTAAAGGAATATTATGGTGCAAACTCTCTCTTTCTCTCTTGGTTACACACTCCCTCCTCTGTCTGTCTGTCTCTCTCTCTCCACACATACACACACACACACACACATATATATATATATATATATATATATATATATATATATATATATGTAACTGTTCTTTGCTATAGCATGTTCAATTAAAAAGAAGATACAATGAAGAACGTAGGACTTTTAAACTTTTTATTGTTTTTGAGCAATTTGTGTTGCGACTCCAGTCTTTTTCAAAACTGGTACAATTAATTTGTGGTTTGCAGACTAGCTTCATATACGTTTTTTAAGATCATGTATTTATGTGTGTGTGTAATATGTGTTTGTTTGTTTTGAAAAGTTATTAAGCCAACCAAGACAGGAATAATCTTTTGGTATGTCTTGTTTTAATTCTCTAAATTATGAAATAAAATCGATCGCGTTTTATTTTGGAATGTCCATTTCCTTTTAAATTCGCGTATCTATAATGCAGGTATTACATAAAATCTACAGATATAAATTATAAAATTTTGTCGATATAGTAACCAGGGTAGGATGTACCGTTTTCTTCTTAGAAATATAAGTTCTTGGTTTGGTTCCTTTCTTTAAATGGCATTTTATCAACCTTCATGGGTTATTCAATGCTAAATCTATCCTAGTAGAAAAACCGCTGTGATACTATTTAACTCATAACTGTGAAAATAAGGGGGCTTCATAACTTTCTTTAGGGTATTTGTCCGAAAGTGAACGTAATAGCGCGACTAGAGTTCGAACTCGTTTACTTCGAGGCAGCTGTCAAGCTCTTGATGCCACGTGGAATCCCCCAAATCTAAGCTCGAAAGATATCCAAAATTTAATGAATGAATTATTCGATTTCTCATTAAGAAGGTATTTCCATTTACAAACATACACAGGTCAATATCTTTACATACATACATACATACATACATACATCCGAATGTACACCTATACATACACTCACTTATTATCTCTCTTTCTCTCTGTCTGTCTTTTTCTGTCTGTCTGTCTGTCTGTCTGTCTCTCTCTCTCTCTCTCTCACGCACATATAGATATATGTCAAACAGTAGACATATAGATAAATCTTTTATGACTCGAACCGGCTCATTGGCCTAGTGAATATAGTGCTCGCCAAGCGTCCAGGAGACCGGGGTTCAAGTCGAGTCATATCAAAGACTTAAAAAATGGTACTTGACACCTCCTTGCTATTATAGTATCAAGAGTAAAGTGGAGCAATCCAGGAAAAGGAGTAGCGCCCTGAGCCTGCGGGTCGCCCTCGACTACAGTCGGCAACTTTACTTTTTATGACTAATTCCATTTACATTTTCCTCTATTTTCTATATATATATATATATATATATATATATATATATATATATATATATATGTGTGTGTGATTATATTGGACAAAGACATCACTTCTACCAATTTCATGGTTGATCCGTTGTTTTTGTATGAGTCGTATGACATTTGGGTGAAACGAACTCAAAAAGGTGCCATATTTTTTTCAAGTACTTTCGGCCCTACCAGGAGCCATGTTCCAGGGAACGAACATTTGAAATGACACAGTGACGAATTTATGCATTTATGTAAAGAGTTCGAAGAAAAATAAATAGGTGTAGAATTTATGGAAGAAAAGAACTTGACTATATCTAAGAGGAAGAATTGGTGGGAGAAGTGTCATGGGCATTTCAGAACGCGGGAACTACATTCGAAATTGATATTGTTTAAGGAAGATTTGTAAATCTTTATGTTAAGAACTTAAAGAGTTTAGACTTGTTCATATATGGATAAAATAGAACAGTTCAATCTTTGGCGCGGGACAATGATTATTTTTTATTATTTTTTGAAACCATAGAGCTGTGTGCAAATTGTTCGTATATAATAAGAATATTTGATAAATAGAATTACTAATGTTGAATAGCAATACTTGAAACCGTTTTACTGTGTGCAAACAAATGGGCTCTACTTATAAAGGATTCACTTATTAATCCTATATATATATATATATAAACTGGCATTACATAACCCACAAAGATTGATATGCCATTAAATAATCTACCCTATCCTTTCAATGAATAAACTAAGGAATCAAACGAAGCCAAGAGTTAAAAATTTATAATGAAAAACATTTACGTCCTCTCTCTCTCTCTCTCTCTCTCTCTCTCTCTCTTTCTCTTTCTATGTGTGTGTGTGTGTATGTGTTCTGTGTGTGTGTGTGTGTGTGTGTGTGTGTGTGTGCTTGATATAAGTATTTAGCAAAATTTAATTCATTCTGGCTTAGGTCAAAACAGTTAAGATAGAACTCTTTCTAATAGCAATTAACACACACACACACAGACACACACACACTCATGTGCGCATGCTTCATACAAATCTGTCAAAATAAAACTCTTCCTCCTTGATCGTTCCCGCACCCACTTATCCATCTATTTTATTACATTGAGGATGAGGGTAAATAATAGATAACGAGGGCATCAAGCTGACATTGATGCCGGATGGGCGTGAAATATTGAGAAGGACATCGGTGTCTGGAATCCTCTTCTGTCATTTTATGTCGGAGAACCTTCTCGATGAGGGGAGACTTGGTTAAGCCTAATGGAATGGTGCTGATGTACCGATCCAGTTTCACGGAGAAAGTGATGGAGCAAAACTCAAAGAAAAAAGAATTGTAGATAGATTGATAGATAGATAAATAGAGAGGGGGACAGAGACAGAGACAGACGGAGAGAGAGAAAAGGAGTGATATCAAAAGTGACCGGAGAAATGAAGAGAAAGATTGAATAGACAGGCTTTGGAATGGCAACCGGTCTAGAAGGAAAAGTATAAATTCAAACTTGTTAAAAATCACTTTAAAACTAACCTAGTCTTACATCTAGCATGTGAGGAGGGTTTTGGCAAATACACAAACACATACAAGCGCACACATACACGAACATACACACACAAACACACGCATATATATATATGGACAGAGAGAGAGAGAGAGAGAGAGAGAGATGGCAAGTGATGAAAAGAGAAGAGAAAATTCAAAAAATTAAAGATTGTTATTTTTTATGACTATGAATTTACTTAATCCCTCCACCACTAGCAGGACGCGACGCAAGTTCAATTCTTTTAGCGGAGTTACAGTTCGTTTGAATTAAAAATTTTCCTTCTCCTGAATTGGTTGCCGAATCAAGACAAAAGCTCCTATCCTGCTCTACTATTTAACAAAATCTGGAAGAAGAGATGGATTGATGCTCTTCCCGTGGGCATAAACAGGAAGGGAAACGCAAACGACCGGGTAGAGGAATTGAACTTAGATGTTTGATGATACGATAGCCATTAAGTTATATGTATTGGGGTCGGAGTTCGCGCTCACTTCCTGGGTTTGGAAGACAGTATTCTTGTACTCATTTAAACGATTTTAGCCACATGCACGATTTCGCATCGCTGATTGGAAATATCAAGTAAAAGAACAGAGAGAGAGAGAGAGAGAGAGACAGACAGACAGACAGACAGAGAAATGGGAAAGGGAGAGAGAGAGAGAGAGAAATGGGATAGGGAGAGAGAAAGAGAGAGAGAGAGAGAGACAGACAGAGAAATGGGAAAGGGAGAGAGAGAGAGAGAGAGAGAGAGAGAGAGAGAAATGGGGAAATATTGTGTGTGTTTTTGTATGTATATGTGTGTGCGCGTATCTGTCTGAAAATGAGGAGAAAGATTCATTGAAACAGTAAAAACGTGAGAAAACTTGGAGTGGAAGTAGAGATAGGTTTTATAGAAAGAAAGAAAGAAAGAAAAAAAGAAAGAAAGAAAGAAAAGGGATTTACGGAAAGAAAGAAAGAAAGAAAGAAAGAAAGAAAAGGGATTTACGGAAAAGAAGAAAATGATTAAAGAAAAAAAACAAATGAGAAAAAAGAAAGTAAAAGAAAAATATTTTGGAAAGAAAGAAAGAAAGAAAGAAAGGAAGAAAGAAAGAAAGAAAAGGGATACATAGAAAAGAAAAAAATCAATTAAAGAAAGAAAGAAAGAAAGAAAGAAAGAAAGAAAGAAAGAAAGAAAGAAAGGCGATTTACAGAAAAGAGAGACAGAAAGAAAGAAAGAAAAGGGATTTACGGAAAAGAAAGAAAGAAAGACAGAAGGAAAAGAGATTTACAGAAAAGAAAGAAAGAAAGAAAGAAAGAAAGAAAAGGGATATACGGAAAAGAAAAAATAATTAAAGAAAAAAACAAATGAGAAAAAGGGAAAAAAGAGAAACATGTTATGGAAAGAAAGAAAGAAAGAAAGAAAGAAAAAAGAAAGAAAGGAAAGGGATACATGAAAAAGAAAAAATCAATTAAAGAAAGAAAGAAAGAAAGGCGATTTAGAGAAAAAAAGAAAGAAAGAAAGAAAGAAAAGGGATACATGGAAAAGAAAAAAATCAATTAAAGAAAGAAAGAAAGAAAGAAAGAAAGAAAGAAAGGCAATTTAAAGAAAGAAAGAAAGAAAGAAAGAATAAGAAATCAAAAAGTGAACTCAAGTTCTAGATCGGGAAAGTAGGAGCAGATCGACAATCAGAAAAAGAAAGATTTCAAAAAAGAAAAAGAAGGCGCCACCCTCCATCACTAGTAGGAAATAGAATTACTTGAAGTCATCTCCCTCGCTTAAGATGCCGGCTGGAGGGAGAGTAACGGATTTGGGTCCCGAGAGAAGAAGCATATAACGATGTTGAAGAGCTGCTTTCGTATTTCGCCTGACATCTGATAGAAAATATCTTTTCTCAAAGTCCCAAGGAGATAAGACTGACACGGTGCAAGGAGAAGGACGTCCGAGACAAGAAGACACCATATTAATCTGAGTTTGTTTGCCTTTTTCTGTTCAAGGAAGGAACCATAGGTCAAGAGTGTGGGAAGGTAGGTTGAACAGATTGAGAAGATGGTGGCACCAAGATGCGGATAGATGGTACGGAGGTAGGAATCAAGTTTAAAGAAAAAATAATTTCAGTTAAAGGGTAGGGGGATCAAGAACGAAAATAAATAAATAAACAAGAGAGAGAGAGGGAAGGAGAGGGAGAGGAAGGACGTGAGGGTTGGTAGAAGAAATGGTAGATAAGATAAAGAAAAGAAAAGTTTCTAAAACTTAGAAGAAAGTTTGGTTACGTTGTTTGAAGGCACATCAACCTTCGTGGGTTATTTAATGCTAAAACCATCTTTGAAGAACAGTGGCGGTGCTATTTAAGCATAGCTGGGTGGGTAAGAGGGATTCATACCTTTCCCAAGGGCATTAGTCTGAAAGTAAACGTTATAGAGCGACTGGAGTTGAACCACGCTTGCTATAATGTCGCAATCCTTTTCGTTAGTCAATACACCACAGAGGAATGTCTCAAAGAAGAGAGGTTAAAATAAAAAAAGATCTTTTAAACGAAGAAACAGACTTAAAAATAGATTGGACTTGACCAAGCTAAAAAAAAAAAAAAAAGAAAAGAAAAAGGAAGTGGAAATTGCAGTGTCCTTACGATAATAGTAAAAAATATATTTATATTATATGAATAATGACCCGATGTTGTCAGGAACACTTGCCTTAGTTCTTGAACCCTCACGACCCTTTTCTTTCTTATTCTTAAATATCAAAATGATTAGTAATCCAGTTTGCATTATGTATTATTATCATCATCATGCACTGATTATCACTCTCCATCCATCCCTATTCTCCATTCCTCCCTGCAGGTCTTCCAAATTACATCCAGTGTCCGCGCAGAGCTGATATAAATTAACATTGGTATATCCATATGTAGAAGTCCATAGAAGAAAATTACTTATAAGTCCGTCCTTGCTTTTCCAGCAGTGCACCGCATGTCTTTACAGCTGCTGTTTTGTTGGGAGTGGCTTCCTGGATTTGTTCTTGTATAGTTCTCATCAAGCTTTTTCTCTTGGCATTTTGCTAGCGTTCATGTGGTGCATCCATACAGTTGTATTGATACAGCTATAACTTATAAGAAATCCTGTTCGATTTTTTCAGAGAAAACAAATTTCCATATGATCGATAATTCGTCGATAGCATTCCATGCCTTCGGATATGCTGACATCCCTTTCAGTAGATGAGATATTGCTATCGAGATTTGGGAACTTGTCTATTATTTTTGTCATAATACACAAAAGAGTCTTATTCTGTCAATAATTTCTAACCACTGAAAATGTTTTCCTCATTGATTTTCAATGCATATCTATCGCTAAAATCATTAGCTAGATATAAAAAAAACAATGAAAATTTGAAACGGATTTTAGTTGCTATTATTTATTATACAGTAGTGAAACCGTGTAAGCAAATATATGTTTGTAGCAGTTCAAGCACTTGAACGGAAGCTAGAAAAACGATGTCAATCCCAACAAGACAGAATTGAAAGACAACATTTAGTCGAATGAATATGTTGTAGAATCTAGCAATAAATAATGCCTAATAATATCCGTTTAGATTATACCATATTCAACAAGAAATATCAGACTTCTGGTATATTTGCTTTAGAAGAAAATAAACTTTTTATTAAAAGAAAAAGAAAATTCGTTGGCGTGTACTTATTAATGGGTAACGCAAAACTTTGATTATATAATTCTGTCAGCGTTACTTACATTGATTATCGATCAGAAAATTATTATTTTTCGAATTTTTATAGGAGAAAATACGGTAAACATTGTCTTTAAATATTGTCACGGATTTTACGCACCAGACCGATTCGTCGAAATATCTCACTTGTAAGATCGAAGTCCCGAAATTCAGCGTTGTGGGTTACTTTTATTTATATTCTCTACCTTTATTTTTATATCTTGGGGCATTTGTCATATTCATTAATAATTAACAGGTGCTCACTATTAGTGATTGAGCCAATATAATAATTAAGACAACGTAGACACATTTACCAAGCCATTGGTCTAATGAGTAGTGTTCGCCAATGGTCCGGGAGACCAGGGTTCAATCCTTGGTCGAGTCATACCAAAGACTCAAAAATAGCATTTGATTCTGCCTTGCTTAGCACTCATTATTATAAGGTAAGGATCGAGGATAAAATGGAGCAATCCAGGGAATGGAGTAGCGCCTTCCCCTAAATATTGGAAAGGGAGCCTTCGGGTCACCCTCGACTAGGGTCGCCGACTTTACTTGTACTTTTTAGACACATTTAACAAAAGGTGGAGACTGTCAGTTCCACGTTGGCATAACTACTATATATATATATATATATATATATATATATATATATATATAATGTGTTTCACATATACCATGACCTGATATCGGAAATGAGGCATGTTATAAAGTATTGCTTATCTAAACTTTGCCATCACTACGGCAATAACAGAGGATAACAAATATTATCCCCCCAACCCGACACTAACCGAACGAAGAAATAAATGCCTGGGACACTCAGTTAACCTCTGAACTCCTATAGATACTGGAACTGCCGTTTTATCTCTTACTGCCTCCAATCAAACAAACACGCCGTAAACTCATGAGAAGGTTTTCCAGTGAAACGACCGGATGATTCATCAAGATAATCTAGAATGCAATTCAATTTAAACCGATTTAAAAGCGTCATGGCTAACATACTAAAGTGTAACAACGTATTAAGCGTGATCGAACTTCGCTGTGACGTTCTCTTACGGATTAATTCCTTTAAGAAAAGTATTAAACCCTTTTTTTTGCCTTCAGTTATGGTGGCTTATGGTACTACTGCTGTTCCTCTCAAAGGATGACTTAGACATTAAATAACCCAAGAATGTTTATAAGCCATTACAATTAAGGAGGATTTAATTTTTATATCCATGTTGGTGTACCACTGTAAAAAATAGAACATTTTTGCGTGGTTTTTGTTTGCTCAATAGCATATAAAGTCCTCTAAGAGAATAAAGCAATTTCCAGTCATACGACAATAGCATATAAAGTCCTCTAAGAGAATAAAGCAATTTCCAGTCATACGACAATAGCATATAAAGTCCTCTAAGAGGATAAAGCAATTTCCAGTCATACGACAATAGCATATAAAGTCCTCTAAGAGGATAAAGCAATTTCCAGTCATACGACAATAGCATATAAAGTCCTCTAAGAGAATAAAGCAATTTCCAGTCATACGACAATAGCATATAAAGTCCTCTAAGAGAATAAAGCAATTTCCAGTCTTACGACAATAGAGATGCGTGACTACATCGAGGTGTAAACAAGTCCACGTACCTTCCTCTCTTGCTTACCGTTCATTTATATACCACCTACATTTAATTTATTCTAGGTACATATATATATATATATATATATATATATATATATATATATATATATATATATATATATAGGACAACTGTGACACACAGCACTCCCCAACATAAATCATACTGGTTACAGCCATACACATGCAGTTACATTACACGTCCTGATAAACTGACTCGTCAAGTTTCATTGTATTACACCAGATGAGTAATATTATAAGTGGTATATAATATTGTTGATATAACTACTTCCAACAACGTGACAGTCAAGTTGGTTGGTTGGTTGGATTTTATGGTATATCAACCTCCAGGTTATTTAACGCAAAATCCATTTTTATGCAAATAGTTGTATTTCAAAGAACTCAGCTTAGCATGAGTACACAGTTTAATTGTCAAAAATATTTCTATTTCAAGCTATTCAGTTTATTCAAACAGCACTAATTCAGCTAACTTAGTTTAGTATAAATACAGATACTGTTTACACGCAGTTAAATATCAAAAGAGTTCTATATTAAACAATTCAGTTTACTGTAAGTACAGTTTCAATGTCGAAAACACTTCCATTTCAAACAATTCAGTTTAGCATAATCACGCACTTTAAATGTGAGTACAGTTTATTTGTCAAAACCATTTCTTTTTCAAGCTATTCAGTTTAATCAAACAGTTCTAATTCAAACAATTCAGTTTAGCATAAGTATGCAGTTAGTTCTTTTTAATCCATAGGTAGGGCCCTATCAGGTGCTACCATTCCGGCCCAGAGTGGACCTTGGAGCAATGGTAATGAAGGGTGCTCTGCATTTACCAAAGCTCCAGCATCACTGGAACCTCACCATCAGATTGTTTAGTGACATATACAGGACTCTCATTAGCGGTGGGGGGGGGGTCTTACCCCTCTTCAGAGGTGCAATCGGTGTATTCTACAGCCGTAGTCAACTGGGCAAGTGACAGTCAAGGATTTCTCTTGAAAAAATGAATTTATAATAGTCTTGCGATTTTTAAATAGAATAAAATTTTATATTAGATAGGAATACGTTTATTATTTATAAAGTACACTTTCATTATCATATTAGAATAATGTGAATTACGGTAAATGATTTCAGTAAAATTATTAGCGTTGATATGAAGGCTTATGGTCAGTCATTAATTGTGCCAACAATGTTCCGTACAATCACAGAATTTTGCCCCAGTTGGCTGCGGTTGTAGAATTCACCGACTACATCTCCCCAACTCGAACGAGTGTCCTAGATATGACACTAAACAAGTCAAAGGGTGAGGCTCCAGTAATGCTGGAGCTTTTGGGAATTCAGAGTTCCCCTTTATTGCCATTGCTCCCAGGTCCACTCTGACCTGGAGTGATAGCACGTGATTGGGTCCTATCTATGGGTCAAATTTAACTGTTTGACATTTAAACTGTTTACAAACAAATAACTTATGCTAAATTGAATTGTTTAAAATAGAATTATTTGCTCATTTATTTGTGTGTATCTACAAAACATGTTTACATATTATATATCTAATATATATGTAAAAACAGGACTTGGCATTGAATAACCAACGATGGTTGATATGCCATGAAATCAAATTAAAACAAACCAAACCACAGAATTTAAGGTCGACATTTTACGTTGGGTATATAAGACAACTTTCAATATTAGGGGGGTATTTTTCGAGGTTAAAAGATCATCTAATATGCCGACAGAGAGAGAGAGTAAGATATAGATTTCAAAGCTAATTATGGAATTCAAAATGTGAATTTTACACTATGTATAAATAAAAGGTTGCCTATAATCTTCCGTAAGATATCTGACTCGTGAAAAGTCAGCCGGGTTTGTCTACCCACACTGAAGAGTTGGGATACAACGAAACTGGCTGTAAGTGGAAGACCGTAGTCAAGTGCAACCCGAAGGGTTCATTTTCAAAAGCAACTACACCGAGGTGTAGGGGAAGGCGCTACTCGTTTCCCTGGGTTACTCAACTTTACCCTTGATACATACCTTATCATGCAGAGTGGTTATCAAGTACCATTTCTTGACTCTTTGATATGACTCAACCTGGGATATATATATATATATATATATATATATATATATATATATATATATATACGTGTGTGTGTGTATATATATATATGTATATAGATATGTATATATATATATGTATATATATATATAAAATTAACTTAAATCACGAGTCGGAATTCTCCTACTAAACTTTCACCTCAACGGATCACCAGGGAGTCTCGCATATATATATATATATATATATATATATATATATATATATATATATATATATATATATATATGTATATTTATATGCGTATCTATATATATATATAGATATACATATATATATAAACACATATATATACATAAACATATATATATATATACCGGCCCATTGGCATATATATATATATATATATATATATGTATGTATGTATATTTATATGTGTATCTATATATATATATAGATATACATATATATAAATATATATGTACATAAACGTATATATATATATATATATACCGGTCCATTGGCATATATATATATATATATATATATATATATATATATATATATATATATATATATATATATATATATACTCTGAAAACGATTACGTCAATTGGCCGGTATGAAGACATGTTGCATTTATCAAATTAATAATAGGCAATACACAAAACGTTCATTTCTTTCTAATTAGTCTTTTTGAATTTAAAACTTTTATTTTACTGAGTTTTTCATTAATCGGAGAAATTTCTCCACTGATATATTGTGAATCTGTGCCCTTGTAATTCTTAATGACATTCACGCAGTGAAATCAAACGTTCAGATGAATTTTCAATTGAGGGAATGATACTTCTTAACAAAAAGCTTGGGGTCTCGTAAATATGTAAGTTGCAATACTTGCCCAAACCCGTGTTTCACCAATAACTGCTGGGTAAAAGACTGGCTTCATAATTTAAAAAGAAAAACTGACGCGGAATCTAATTACCATCGTGATATTATCATTTGATGATAGAACTTGCTCAGCTGTTCGTACTTCTATAATTCTATTTTGAATTTTAATGTTAAAAGAAATTTAAGCTTCAGTTTTGAAACTTCTTACTTATCTAGAATAATATCATTTTCTGAAAGAATCATCTCATTGAAATGTAAAGATATCTATGAATTTTTTTCACTGATAATAATCACACACACACACACGCACACACACACATATATAAATATGTACATATACATATATTTATATGTATCATATATATGCCTGTGTAGATAACCATGAATTTATATATATATATATATATATATATATATATATATATATATATATATATATATATGTATATATATACATTCAGGAATATATATATATATATATATATACATAAATATCTTAACGCATAATAACTAATTATATACATATATATATATATATATGTGTGTGTGTGTGTGTGTGTGTGTGTGTTGAACATTGAGCCAATGTAGGAATAGTATACAATACTAATATTGTTAATCTCTGTGCTACAGTGATTTTTCTTCCTCCCACTCATTGGCTTTTACTTTTTTCTTTTTCTTTTTTTCTTTTTTTTTTGATTAAATTCTCTTTCGCATCTCAATTCTCAGTAACCAAAATCACTGATCTTATCCGGAATTTTGCCTGTCTGTTACACCAAAAATTTTTGATAAATTCCAAAAATGTTCACCAGCTTAGACCCCATCCCCATTCTTTGTAAATGCTTTTTTTCACACGGTGCTCTATTTCTAGAAAATATCAGACACCCTCCCACACCAAAAATTAAAAAAAAAAGAGTTTAGTGTGTGTTCACTCAAAATTAATCAGATCTTATGATGCAAGCAATTTCCTTTCTTTTACATTACTTATAATCAAATTGGTGAGTCTCTTCGTGGAAGCTAAGTTTTCATTTTCTTCTCCCCAAGAGAAGTATTAAAGAAGAAGAAGAAGAAGAAGAAGAAGAAGAAGAAGAAGAACCATTTGTGGTGTAATGGAAAACCGTCTAAGGAAATGGACGCGGCGACCCGAGTTCAAATAGTGGACGCGGTTCTTTGCATTTCACATTGCGCTAATATTCTTGGGAAAGGTATGAATTCAAAAATTCAACCTCCAGCTATGAGTGAATAGTAGAGCAGACAGAGCTCACTAACTTGGGCATGGTAACCAGTCTAGGAGAAGAAAAACCTGTTAAACTCCGCTTAAAATCTGACCATTTGTATTCTGCACGTGGCGGACTGGTTGGGTAAATATATAAAAAAAAGTTGAAGAGGAAGAGGTAGCTGTGATTGAAGAAGAAGAAGAAGAAGAAGAAGAAGAAGAAGAAGAAGAAGAAGAAGAAGAAGAAGAAGAAAGCAGAAAGTCAATTTATGTGAGTGTAAAGTAATAACGAAAAGGAAAAAGGAAAGTAAGTTCAAGTCATGCTAAAATAACCTTTCCCCGCCAAATCCTCCGAGTTAAGTAACAATGTGCAAGCTCAGAGCTTTGATGGGTGTTAGCACCCATTGATCTTGTGAGACTATGAATCTAAGCTTGAATCTCAGCAGAAGCATTTCCATGAAAGACCAATACTTGCTTATACAGTACGATACTAATGTAATCAAAGTGAATAGCAAAGTACAATACAACTCGACCTCAGTGCCATCACATTTGTTTTCAGAACGAGTTTCAACACTATATCGACCGGCCATATGGACTTCAGCTCTTGGTTTCGAATTCAGAGTTTTTCCTTCTGTTATATAATAGCCCAGGGATTTCGGTTCATGCCTTTGAGTTCAGTTAGGCTGAGAGCCTTTCGGCTCAATACATGGGTTAGTTAGGTGCAACATTGAGGCAGGTGTTAACGCGGGCGCGCGCAGCCGGATGGAGGTGTCACTCAGATGTCATAATAGTCCGAGACGAAACGGGGTGACGTCCCGCACCGGAAGCACGCGGAGGTTTGTGTGAGAATTTGAAGAAAGAAAGAGCTGAGATTAGACACGGGACGAAGAAGGATCGATTTCTGGAGCTCGCAGACGCGAGGTGAACTTGCGCCCTAGGGAGGGGGCGCTCAAGTTGGGGGCCAAATGAATAAGACAGCATAGAAGATTGTGTCTCTCCTCCTTGCGTCGAAACCTTTAACTCAAAGTTAATAAAAAGGTTTCGGACCTGAACAAAAAGTCGATACGTGTTTTCGAATTCCGAGATTCCTGTTCTATCGTTATGAACATTATAAGTCCATTTCGCACAAAGCGTTGTGAATATGGTACACTTCCCAACTGGTTGCCCGACCAAGGCTAAAGAGCCCAGTTTACCCAAATATTTTACATATAGATGGGTGGTCATTTCGTTGTAATAGCTAATAAGGGTCTGTGTACTAGACAAAGCAAAGCTTTGTAAATAATAAGAACGGTAAGGAGGAGAAGGAAGAGGAGGAGGAAGAGGAGGAGGAAGAGAAAATGAAAGGAAAAATTGAAAGAGAGAAAGAGAAAAGGACAAATTGAATGGTAGAGATCCTATTTACCCAACCCCTCCGCTCGGGCAGGATATGACACAAGGTCAATTTTTAAGCGGAGTTTAACAGGTTTCAATTCAGAGTTTTCCTTCTCCTAGACTAGTTGCCTCACCAAGGCTGAAGAGCCTAGTCTGTCCTACTATTTACCCATAGCTGGAGGGAGAATAATTGGATTCATACCTTTCTCAAGGGTATTAGCGCTATGTGAAATGCAATCAGTCTCGTCCAGGATTTGAACTCGTGTCGCCGTGTCCATTTCCTACGACGATAACGACTACACAACGGGCACCTCCGAATTGAAAGGTAGAGATGGAAACGTAAAGAGAATGAAAAAGCGAAAAAGAAGCGAATAGAAAAGAAATGGAAAAAGTGATCAAAGAAACGAGAGAGAGAGAGAGAGAGAGAGAGAGATAAAAAGAATGTCGTAAAGTGAAGAGGGGAGAGAAATCGAAAATTTGGAAAATACATGGAACAGGGAGTCAGAATAAAAGAGGGAGAGGTAGAGAGAGAGAGAGAGAGAGAGAAAGAGAGAGAGAGAGGAACGTGTTGAACTACTGATATAGGGAGAGTGAAAGAGGCAGAGGAAGAAAGAGAAAATGAAAGAAATAAAACGAAACATTGTCAGAAAGAGAAACAGAGAAAGAAGTGTAGAAAAAGAAAAAAAGAAAATGGATTACAATAAACGTAGAAAGAAAGAAAAAGAGTGAAAGAAAGAAAGAAAGAAAGAGAGAAAGAAGAAATGTATAGGGTGTCTCAATATACATGGGACCCATGTGACTGCTAATAACTCCACTGATGATAATGCCACGTTCTTTTTTGCTTCAGATTTGAAAATAGTGTAGTATAACAACTATTTATCCTCGATCTCAATGGTTTAGACAAGAGAGAAAAAGTATTTTGTGTCACAATTTATTTGGAGACAAAAATCATTCAAAACTGTCTCAAAATAGATGCAACCCATTAATATGATAATGATTTATTACTGAGACAAGAAACTCAGAAAAACGTCTCAGATCCTGGAAGCTAAGATTATATCAATTAAGAAAAATTAATTTGATGTCTCCTGCTCAACGGATGCATTTTTCACTGGACGTGTTCCAAATGACAGCCATTGTGCTTGTCTCAGTAATTAATCGATATCATATTAATGGGTGGCATCTATTTTGAGACACTCTATAACAGAGAAAAGAAAAGAAAGAAAGATACAAAGAGGGAGTACCGAAAAAGAGGAAGCATAAATATATGCATTTACCCAACACAAGGTGAATACGACTGATGGTAGATTTTTAAGCGGAATAGAGCAAGTGTGAATCCGGAGTTTTTTATTCTCCTAAACTGGTAGCCTATCCATGGTTAAAGAGTTCAGTATTCCTATTTACCCATAGCTGGGTGCGTGAATAGAGGATTCATGCCTTTCTCAAGTAAAACTCAAACAGCTTCGTCCGAGATTCCATTTCCTTCTTAGATAACCGTTGCACTAAACGAAAAAATAAATGTAGAGAGGGAGAAATAGGATAGAGGAAGTGAGAAAGATAGTCGGAGAGAAAAATAGAGAGAGAACAAGAAAGAAAATAAAAGATAAGATGAAAGAGAAAATTTGAAATAGTCACGTAGAAAGTGATGAAAACAGTGAGAGAAGGATGACAAAAAGAGAATAATATGTAGACAGAGAAGAAGAAGAAGAAGAAGAAGAAGAAGAAGAAGAAGAAGAAGAAGAAGAAGAAGAAGAAGAAGAATTCAATAGAATATCTCTCGAACAGCCCATAGGCAAAAAGAATTTTGCTCTGAATGAATGGTAGTCGTCTCTTATCAGAGTTATCTACCCTTACAAAACAACCGTTTTCTGTCTCCTTGCCACGAGGTTTACCCAGTTTAATTGGCGCTTATAGATCCAAGATTAGTTTCTCGACAGAGGACATTATTATGGTAATATCACAAGCAACTATGTCAGCGAATAATAAATAGACTATATTAGGACCTCCCCTTCATTGGAATAGTTAACCGTGATTTCACCCATCCAAATCTAATGCCTCTGAGGACATTGAAATGGATTTTGATTGAATGACTGATTTTAACTGCATGCCAACCCGTCTCGGGTTATTTTAAGTTAAGAAATTGTGTTCAATGCACATTCATATCTACATTTTTTGCATAATTGTTTCTTAAGTGTTTTTTCACACAAATGATATCAAGTATTCTGACTTAATACGAATAAGTTGCACACAGTTGTACGGTTTCAAGTATTTCTATCTAATATTAATAATGATATGGTTTCAAGTAATTATTTCTTTTTGTTTATAGTCCTTTGTTTGTATACAGTTATATGGTTTCAAGTAACTAATAACCCTAAGTAAACAATTATAGCTTCAGTTGACTATTCTTTATCCTCATCATCATGTCGTGCTACTCGCATAGACTTCTATGAATCACTCTCGCCATTCGTCTCTATCATCCATTAGTTTCCGGGAGGTCTTCTAGACTGCATCCAGTGTCTTTACAGAGCTGTAGATAAGTTCTAATTGGTCGTCCAACATTTGCACTTCCGTGTGAATGGGCCCATCGAAGAACGTCGCTTATGAGTTTGTCCTTACTTTTCTAGCAGTGTTCCGCATGTCAAGTCATTCTTATTTGGATCGTTTTAGAGATGGGAATGTCCGTACAGCTGCTGTTTTAAATATTGCCATGACTTCTTAACACAAACGATTTACGGTTATAGGTATCAATTATTCCTATCTAATACAAATAACTTTTAACAGTTATTTTTGACTCATAGATGAGACCCTCACAGGTATTAAACTCTGGGTCATAAAGAAGTTAGGAGTAATGGCAATGAAGGAGTACTCTTAACTCACTAGATATTCATATCTGGAGCCTTTCTATCTGATAGAGTTTAGTGACATGCTCACAATAACCTTTTGGGGGTGTCGTACCGCTCTGCAGGGGATACAGTCAGCGTACCCTAAGCTCTGGTGACAAGGCGGAGGGAATTTGAAATATATGTTTTCAAAATATTAATATTTTATGGTGTATATATTTTTTTATGCCTGGAAAGAAAATTTAGTTCCAGTATAGACGGGTCGTGAATCCGTTAAATTTTAGCTGTAAAAGTAATCGATGATGATATGAATATTAATAAAAATATTGATATAATGATTGATAATTGAAAAGAGATTCTTAGATTGTAGAATAAAAGAAATAAACAAATAGTTTGGTTTGGTATGTACCGGACATTGGCCTAGCGGTTAGAGTGTTCGCCAATGGCCCGGGAGACCTGGGTTCAGGTCGACTCATACCAAAGACTCAAAAAATGGTACTTGATGCCTCCTTGCTTAACACTCAGCATTATAAGGTACGGATCAAGGGTAAACTAGAGCAATCCAAGGAAGGAGTAGCGCCCTCCCCTACACCTTGGTGTAGTAGCTATCGAAAAGGGAGCCTTCGGGTTACCCTCGACTATGGTCGCCAACTTTACTTTACTTACTTACTTATCATATTTAACAACCCATCCGCTCGGGCAGGATATGACACAAGGTCAATTTTTTAAGCAGAGTTTAACAGGTTTGAATTCAGATTTTTCCTTCTCCTAGACTAGTTGCCACACCAAAGCGGAAGAACCTAGTCTGCCCTACTATTTACCCATAGCTGGAGGGAGAATAATTGGATTCATACCTTTCCCAAGGGTATTAGTGCTATGTGAAATGCAATCAGTCTCGTCCAGGATTTGAACTCGTGTCGCCGTGTCCATTTCCTGCGACAATAACTATGAACTCTTACCCCACTGTCGAGTGAAATGGAAATATATATTTAATGAAGGAGTGAATTATTCTAATTATTATTTCATAGTTATATCCTATATCGAGAATTTGGCTGATTAAAAAAGGATATTCAGCGTGAATACCGACTTCACTCTGTAAAAAATCCTGGAAATATTTTTGCTACATCCCTAAAAGTATCTCCAAGTAATAAAAAAAAAACACAAGTGTTTTGTGTGTACATCTGTGTGCCTGTACACGTAATATTTAAAAAAGAAAGAAAGAAAGAAAGAAGGAAAGAAAGAAAGAATCACGTGATTTAAAGCTTGCTTCATCGAAAGAAAAAAGAAAAGAAAGCAGACAAGTCAGCAGCCGTAACAGCAGGCTGATGTGAGAACTAAGAAAGAAAGAAAGAAAGAAAGAAAGGAAGAAAGACAGAAAGGTGAGATGTCTGGTGTTTTTGTTGGATTTTTTGAAATTTTATAGAAAGAAATGAAAATAAAAAAGAAATATCGAAGAAATATAGTGATTTGAAGTTCCCAGCGTCGAAGAGACATTAAAGAAAGTAAAACAAGGAGACGCGTGTCCACGGAATGATTTTAAAAGTTATGAAAACTATTATTTCAATGTTTAAACAGTCATGTGTCTGAAGAGAAAAGATATTTCCCGTATTGGAAAATGTTCGGGTTAGAAGGAAAATTAATAATTTTATTTTAGTTTAAAAATCTCGAATTCCTTTTTTTTAATGAAAAGAAGTTTCTTTGGGGTATTTTTGAGTCAGTTTTTTTCGCGTTTCATATCGATTTTGCTCATCATATTATGAGATAACTATTTATGGAGTCATCAGTTTATATTGAAAAAAAATTTTTCAATTCTTTTGTTTTGCATTCATTTAGTTATTTTGATATACCCAGATATTTTATGTAAAATTCAACCGTCATTATCATATTTACCACCCCCTCGGCTCGGGCAGGATATGACACAAGGTCAATTTTTAAGCGGAGTTTAACAGGTTCGAATTCAGAGTTTTCCTTCTCCTAGACTAGTTGCCTCACCAAGGCTAAAGAACCTAGTCTGACCTACTATTTTACCCATAGCTGGAGGGAGAATAATTGGATTCATACCTTTCCCAAGAGTATTAGTGCTATGTGAAATGCAATCAGACTCGTCCAGGATTTGAACTCGTGTCGTTGTGTCCATTTCCTACGACGATAAATATTACACCACGGGCACCTCCCCATGTCAACCGTCATTATTGACGGATATAGTCTAGTTTTATATATAATTTTTCTAACATTAATCGTCCTATAATGTGCTGTGATTCTTTCTCGGTTACAAAAATAATTAAAAAAAAAATAGTAATCGATGAATGTCTACATGGATAGAAAAAATAGGTTCAGCGGAAATGCTGACCATTTAGTTGCAAACTAATTGAGGAATTGCTCTATTCTGTACGCCAGAACAGTTTAATTGCTTTATCGTGGTTATCTGCCCTTTGTTACAGTTAGACTTTTTGCCCTTGTTTTGTTTCTCAGTATCTGCTATATAGCGACATCATCTGGATATTTAAAAGAAAAGGCGCTAATCTCAACTTTTTTTTCTATTTAACATACTTAGGGGACTGGAAGGCTCTAGTACTATGGGTGCATATGCAAATATGTATTAATCACTTCTTGAACCATGAGGACATAGACTGATACCAATGTGCCTGTTTCAAAAGTAATCTTAAGACAACTATTAATGAAGATGATGAGGGTTTGATTTTTTAAAATTTTGCAAATACACACCCCTTCACACTCACTCCCCATTTTTTTTTTCTTCTTGTTTCTGCTTTCCTGTTTGATTTATACACTAATAAATGTAGTTGTACAAATATTTTGATAGTCTCGTATTTCTTTCTTTTTTGTTGGCCATGGATTACAGTAAATCGCCTGTGTATATTTCGTTCGATAATTTTTATATTGAACAACTGGAATAACTGGAGACATTCCCGACGTGTTCTGAATTTCTAGCTGAACACTCTGATAATAATCTCACTATGATTCGTATTATATATATAATATAGAGATATTTTTCTAAAAAGTTTCAGTGTAATAAAAGTTTTAAACACCAAAGTTTTTCAGGTTGGGACAACGGCAGAAATTAAGCCGGGTATGGTAAATCTGCTGATAAACTAAACTGTTATGGAAAATTTGTTGGATTATTCGATATATATATATATATAAAGAGAGAGAGAGAGAGAGAGAGAGAGAGAGAGAGAGAGAGAGAGAGAGAGATGTAGGTAGATTTCGCAGATAAGTGAATCCGTGGTAAATGATTTAGCAGGTAAGTGAAAGCTTGATTGACGATTCTGTTAAAAATAAAGCCTCGGCTAACGATTCCGTGCATAAATTGAAGCTTGGTTGATAGGTCCGCGGATAAATAAAACTACGGTGAACGATCCGCAGATAAGTGATACTGCGTTTTACGATTCTGCATGTAAGCGAAGTCACAGTTGACGGTTCTGCGTGTGGTATGTTCTGATCAATTGTAATTGTATCTTTCATAATTTTGTGATCTGCAGTAACTAATCCTATTTGGCATCAGTCAGTCACTAGAGACATCATGGATCTGATCCTGGATCTCGGCACCGATCTGTGTAAGCTTGTATGGAAAAGCGGCAGTTACCTACACTGCAGATATCCAATCTTCATGAGACCGGTGTTGTCCAAGGGATAGGAAAGGTGCAATATAAATTAATATCATAGTAGCTACAAGAATTTCAGGAATGAGGCTGAAAACAACGTTAGAATATCTCCTAGCTTTTAAATTCAGAATATTTATTTCTAAAAAGACAAAAAAAACCTAATGCGTCCAGAAGATATATTAATTAACTAATTAAAATCATTGGTTTGGTTTTGGTCATTTTTTTTAATGTTCCATCAATCCTCCTAGGTTATTGAATGCCAAATCCTGTCTATATATATATATATATATATATATATATATATACAAATATACGAGGTTCATAAGATAAGTTTCCTGACTTTTTTCGTATGGGCATTTTATTGATAGTACACACATGAAACTCAAGTCCCCTTCCAAGTAATCTCCTCCAGCTGCAATGCACTTGTTGTACCGTTCCAACAACTTATGGAAAGCCCCATGGAAGTCCTCTTGTGTGAGCATGTCAATGATCTTCGTCACAGCCTCTTTAATCTGCTCAATTGTCTCATAACGACAGCCTCTGAGCTTAGGGAATAAGCAAAAGTTACAGGGGGCAAGGTTCTGGCTATAGGGAAGCTGAGGAACTGTCTTGATGCTCATCTTGCTCAAATAGTCTGTGACAAGGATGGAGTTGTGGACTGGTGCATTGTCCTGGTGGATATGCTACTGAGCCGATTTGAAGAGTTCTGGCCTCTTCCGACGGAATCTCTTCCTGATCTCCCTTAAAACCTGAACATAGTAACCCTAACCCTAACTCTTTGGCCAATCAACTCTGGTGTATTGACTTCCTTACTCCTCCCACACCTCTCATCATACCTCACAGACTCCTTGCCTTCCTTGAATCTCTTATGCCACTCAAAAACTGATGCTCGTTTGATGCAAGATGGTCGCAAAGGAGTCTGAAGCATTCCATACGTTTCTGTGGCAGCAGTTTTTCCAAGTTTAAAACACAATTTTATTGCATATCGTTCTTCTAAAGTGTCAGAAATTTTGAAATTCACCAGCTGTGACGATCAGGCTTTAGTAGGGTGTATTCGAATTGCTGTTGTAGCTGTTCATTTGAAGCTGAAATCATAAAAATTGGTCAGTCATCCCATAAGATGTATAGCAATAACATACTGAATTTTCATGAGTCTAGGTCAATTTTAAATGCCTATACAAAAAAAGTTTGGAAACTTATCGTATGCACCTCGTATATATATATATATATATATATATATATATATATATATATATATAAGTTGTAAGCAAATAGTTTACTGATAACTATTTTCAACGAGTTGTTAGAACAATTAAAGAGTTAGAAGAATTCCTTTTTAACATAAATAGTTCAATTAAATATTCATAATTTGTTCTTACCCAGTTTGCTAGGGCTGTAAAATACACCGACTGCATCTCTGCAGAGGGTAAGACCCCCCCCCCATCTAACGAGTGTCCTCGATATAACATTGAATGATCTGATAGAAGAGGCTCCAGTAATGCTGGAGCTTTGGAGAATGCGGAGTATCCATTTATTGCCATCGCTTCCATGTCCATTCTAGTCCGGAGTGGTAGCACCTGATAGGGCCTTATCAATGGGTCAAATAGAACTAAACTGTTTACTTATGCTAAACTGAATTGCTCAAAATAGAACTGTTTTGACATTTAAACTACGTACCTATGCTAAATTGAATTGTTTAAATGGAACTGGTTTTGTATTGTAGACTGATTTGTTTGAAATGAAACTGTTTTTGACATTGAAAGAGTACTTATGCTAAACTGAACAGTTTGAAATAGAACTGTTTTAACATCTAACCGTGAGTAAAAAAATGACACTTATACTTAACTGAATTGTTTGAATTAGAAGTGTTTGAATAAACTGAATAGCTTGAAAAAGAAATGTTTTTGTCAAACAGTGAACTTACGCTAAACTGAATTGTTTACAATGAAACTGTTTATTTGTATAAAAATGGATTCGGCATTAAATAACCCACCAATGTTGATATGCCATAAACCCTAACAAACAAACAAACAAACAAACATTATTTGTGGGTACACAGGTTAAATTTTTTCAAGAATTATTACCTAATACTAACAATCCTATTTAATATCAATCATTTTTATTAAATTAATGCTATTTATAGGCAACTGACCCAGAGTCACCGCCTTCTAGCACGTTTAAGATAAAATGGAGTTGGGTGCTAGTTTGCCACAAGAAACAATCATATAGAACTTGACTTAACCAGCCGATTGATCGAGTCAGGCCTCTTCGACCGCCCGTCTAGCCTGTAAGTGTGAAAATGGAGTGTTGTAAGTTACGTGAGCAATTCGATTGCTGGGTCACGGACTGCTCAGCCACTAAGCTCCTAACTTCAAACATTACGGGTCGCCACTCACGGTCAACAAGTGAACTTGTTGGGTAGGTGGGGTTTTTCCTTTGCAGAGGTGCGGTCGGTGTATTCTACAGACCCCAGCCGACAGGGCGGATTATAATCTATAATTAGTTATTTTATGAAAAACCTTTAATAATCTTCATTACTTCATCAATAATATGTATCTTATGTGTTCTGTTCATTGAAAATTAAAATATCTTATAATCAACCTCACGAACTCGTCATTTAAGAATCATTCAGTTATTCTATTACAATTTTCGGAAGAAAAAAATTAAGCAGTGAATTTGGTAAATCACTGTTATCTTGAAACGTGACTTTGAGAAAGTGAAGTTTTCTCAAGAACACACACTGCTATCTCGAATTGATAGGAGAATTCACTCTATCTTTACACAAGCGCTGTGTATATGTGTACACGTTTTAATAACCCATTTCGGATGTAGAAGCTAGATAAAAAAAAAACTAATTTGGAAAAAAAAAAAGACAGAGAGAAAGACGGCAATGAGGAGGAAAAGTCTTGCAAAAGGCTCAGAGAATAGAGTGCACAGTTAGACTCAGATTCTTGCCCCGTCGCCTGGAGGTTTAGAATACACCGACTGCTTCTCTGCAGAAGGGTAAGACCCTCCCCAAAGAGTGTCCTGTAGATGACACTAAACAATCTGATAGCGAGGTTTCAGGAATTCAAGAGCTTTGGAGAATGTGTCGTAACCCTTCATTGACATCGCTTCCACGTCCACTCGGAGTGGTAGTACCTGATAGGTTCCTATCAGGTCGAATAGAACTAAACTGTGTACTTATGCTAAACTGAACGGCTAAAAATAGAACTGTTTTGACATTTAAACTGCTTAACTGAAGTACTGCAAATGAATCTGTTTTTGTATTCTAAATTGAATTGTTTGAAAAAGAACTGTTTTTGACATTGAAGCTGTACTTACGCTAAACTGAATTATTTAAAATAGAACTGTTTTTGCATTTAACTGTGTGTAAACAAAAACTATAATTATTCTAAAGTGAATTATTTGAATTAGAACTGTTTTACTAAACTGAATAGCTTGAAATAGAAATGTTTTTGACAATTAAAGTCTATACTTATGCTAAATTGAATTGTTTCAAATAGAACTGTTTATTTGTATAAAACTGGATTTATTAAATAACCTACAATGGTTGATATGCCATAATTCACAAGCAAAGACTAGGATTCACCAGCAATACTCTCTAAGACAAAGACTCATTCAGCAGCCTCCATCATCATTACAATCATGGAGTTGACCGGTACATATTGTATATATATATA